>BSBK01013543.1:80000-104458 GCA_027943335.1 Chamaecyparis obtusa | reverse complement strand
ATATATATTATATATATATATATATATATATATATATATATATATATATATATATATATGTATATATATATATGTATATATATATATTATCATGATTCGACCTGTTAGACTTTGACTTTTTAGAATCTTCATGGTCACTTTGACTCGGTCAGATAGATTTAGACTTGTGTCAATATACTTTCTAGTAATTAAGTTAGACATTTTAGTTGGTGTTTTTGCTAGATACTTTCGACTTTATGATGATGATTTTATGTTACGATGATCTTTTGGGTTCTTAATGATGTTACATTTTTTTGATGATGCTACATTCAGTGATGATATTACATGATATGATGTTGTATTTGATGATTCATTTTATTAGTTACATGCATATATGATGAGATGTGATGTACATTGCAATAAAATATAATTTGATTTCATTCGATTATGATTTATGAACATTGACCTATTAATGTGGTCTCGAGTGTGTTTGAGTGTTTTGAAGGAAGAAGGCAAGAGTGTGGTTGAGGTAAAGGAGGCTAGCTCCTTGACAGTGGTGAGTTGGATGGTCTAGCTTGCACACACCACCTAAATGCATTACATGTAAAATTTAAGAATTTTGTTTTTATTTGTGTCTTATGTGGTCATTACATTTTTATTTCTGCCCTTATCCCAAAAATGATCAAAACTATGTTTGATGGAAGTAACCAATTTTATTCTTAATTGCATATTATATGAATGTTTGTTTATAATTAAGGAAGTACCTTTCATTCCTTCATTTAAACATCCAAATTGAATTTAATATTCAATTAATTGAAAAGAGAAGAAAATGAATTAAAAAATACATGCAAATTCCAATTTATGCCTTATCATAAATATAATTTGTTATGTTTTGAAATACTGAAAAAAAAAGTATTTACAAAATAAGTTGAGCTTGGCGGAGAGGGAAAAATGGTTGGAAGGAAGAGTAGGCATGTAATGGGGAAGGAAATTCTTGTTTTGCATGCGGGATAGTGGAAAGTCTTTTCCAAGAACAAAAAATTTAGAGTGAGGACCAAAAAAGTTCTGGTTTTGTTTTTTTTGATCTGACCTGATCTAGGGAGTGCAAAATTCTTTGCCTTGTATAAGTGAGGGAATACAGAATTATCATTGGGAGCACGACACCAGAGAAAGGGTCTCATTTTTTTAGTTCTTGCCAGGGCAGGAAACTATTGCGGAGGCTAATACAGTAAGTAGTGATTAATCCTTTCGTGTTCAACCAATCTAATTGCCAGAATTTGTTGCATAAATATGGCTTTCCATTATGTGCAAGATAAGTTGCATACTTTTTACCCATATTTTGAATAAAAAAATATTCTAACTGTGTGTTATTGGTTGAACTCTTTGCGGTTGCAGAAGGGCAGGAAAGGTTTTGAAATTTCCAACGCAAGAGAAGGTGCATTTTTCTAGGCTCTAACCTGAAGGTTTTTGCATAATATCAGATACTCTTAGTTTTCCCCTATCACCGTTTATAATATGGAACGACAATTTGGCAAGGGTTTTAAAAAATTTACATCTACATGCAGAGATGGTGTGGACATGCCATATATGGACAGGTGTTACTACGCGTGAGATGTTTCTCCTACATACCTGTATTGAATATGGGAGCTTCAAACTAGCATAAGGGAATCCTTCAAAACATAAAGAACATCATATTTCTGTCAGATATAAATCTGAGAATGATTTGGTCGACCTGAATGCAAATTGTGTGAGCTTTCACAAAGCACGTGATTGTTTGGCTTCCTTAAAAATATAATGGATCTAGAGGTGGGTATTTTTCATTAGCTTCTTCTGTAGGTCATCTCTCAGACTAGAGGACCCGTGGTACATGGTATGCTATTTTTTGAATGGTACACAAGGTTGTATTTGGGGAGATTCCCTGATCATTACTTCTTGTGTATCAGAAATATAGTTTAGATATCCATGTTGTCAGTTTGTTACATGCAACAGTTCAATTTTTTCTTCGCATTATTTTCTTTGTGGGATTTTGCAACATGGGTCACTCTGTATCTCACTAAATTGATATGCAATCAATTTTGCAGAATTTGCAATATACGATGAGATTGGGTGTGCCAAATTAGATGCCACTTACTATGGTTGTAATGTTTGTGTCAACATACTCCACCAGGGAGGATATAATTTTTATTATGTAAGAGAGACTGTGTCTCTTTATACTTCTGATTATTGCAAGGGTGAAGCAGATACACAACTAGATCTTAGTACATAGGACTGCAATGGTGTTGCGTGGAGTAGCTTCATGATTGACTGTTGATAATGCGTTCTTTCTCCGAAATATGGGCTTAAAAACTACTGCTATCCAACAATGGCTATTAGGATAAATAGAGGCATTGCTTTGTGTGCCTCTCGTTGTGTTTAATATAGGAGGAGTTGAGTCTGGAATTTCATTTGGTGTGGTTTGTTAAATTTAGTAAGATTTGTATCTGGACTTTATTTCTTACAGTATAACTCTAGAAGGAAATCATTTTTAAGTTGAACGTGTGGAATTTATAATAGAGTGTTGATATGTTAGTAAATGACTATATAGAACTTTGCCAATTTATCTATGCAGCCATCATAAACCCAACTTTTACAAAGGAAAGTTTTTAGTTTCTACGATGCATATGTGGAGATCAAGGAGCACTAAAGTTATTTTACTCTGTGTTGCATTAATATCACTCACTTGTGTCATTCTATCCTACACAACAATGCCAAAACAGTTGATTAAATGGCTAATGGGGAAAGATTTTTTGTTGGAACTTCATCGGCCAAAGGTATCAACCTAGCCAGCAAATTCTCACTGCACTTATTGGATCTTCTTGTTCAGAACCCTTTAAATTTGAATATGTGATGGAATTCTTGATTTTTTTATGGAAGATTCATAACTTTGTTTATAATTTTATTTTTGCAATGTGTATCAGAGATTGATACTGGTATAAATATGACTAATTTTGAAAAATAGGAGATGGATGTATTAAAAAACATTTAATTTTTAATACAACTTAATAATAAATATCATGACATAGGACTCTAAAAATAAGAATACTAATACTAATTGATTTAGTTTAGGCCCAAAAGACTGTTGAAACTATTCTTCTATTCAAATTGTGGTTCAACTAAAATTTTGTGTTTTATTTTTCTTTGTTGCCACAGAGCTAGTTTTCACATATGCATTAGGGATTTCCATAAGTTTCAAACATATGTTTATTTCCTTAAGAACATATGCAAAATAACTAGTGTGAGTGCATCATAGATCCAACACCAGAGGGCAAGCCACAAAATCTGCAATAGGGATAGTTTCAAAAGAATTCAAACAAAGAAAAGGGCCAATCTCTAAAAATATTCATAAGAGACTTTTGGAGCACCCAAATTATAAAAGACACAAGATTTTTGGATCAATCAAATAACACCTGAAAAATAGACATTTTCCGAAATTGCCCTACTAGCATTTGGCAGGAACTACGCTGCACTGCGGCTCTTGTTATAACTGTAGAGGATTTCTGGAACGAAAGAGCAGGAGCTATATAAAAAGGACATTTCAATCATTAACTATCCAAGTTCCTTCTTAAGTGTATGAACGATAATGTTGTCTAGAACTATTTTTTGATAGAAAATCTTGAGGCTAAACTTTAAAAGAAAATATAAACAATTTAATTAGTAGACGTTTTACCTTGTCCTTGACTGTGATACATTTATTGGAATTTTGGGTTTGAGTTCTTGAAAATCTCTCTGGAAATGTAGAAGAACTTAAATACCTCCTTAGGAATTTGTTCTTCACCAATTCAGAATCATTAAAGTTTTATCTCTCCTTTAGTATTGAAACCTTTAGTAGAGCATCTTCCAGCTATCACACTAACTGCGTTCTAAGTTTCTTGCAATAGAATGACTGCAAATCCTTTTAAAGCTATGACGGTATCTGCGAACATGTGTTTGGACTCCCAATTTGTTTGTTGTTGAACATTGCCCTGATTATCATAGACTGCCGCCCCTGGGAAGAACATCTTTTTGTAATTTCGCCTGGTGTATTTGTTGGAAATAATTTCTCCCAAGAACCGATTGACTTGTAATCATGACCGCCAATCACCACCGCCTCTGTTCACCAACTTACATCAACACTTAATCACTTAATCATGGCATTTGAAACAATATGATGTCACACGGAGGTTTCAAAATGACTTGACAGGGAAAAATCGACGTGTAAAGTGACAAGAAAAAATGAACGCTTCCGATGACTTCAATAGTGATCATTCTGTCTACAGGATTTACAACCGTCAGATGCAATTTTTTACTTGAACTCTTTCATTGGATAATTGCAGAATTATCATGAGACAAAAAAATGTCGACATTGTTATGACTAAAGTTTTTTTTGTCTCAACTACGCCGCTACTACAAATATCTAAGATGCAGATCATTGTTAAAATGGCGGAATCATTTAAGTGATAATTTGTGTCTAAATTCTTAATTATGGTCTACACCGAAGTCCTCTAAACGGGGATATCTTGGGAATACTTAAAAATGATGGATATTTTTGGTTCCTCGAGTTTTTCAAATTAGGATGGCTACTTATTGACCTTAAAAGAGTGATTAAGAATTTCCGGGAATCCCTGCTGACAAAAGCTTCATCTGCTGACAAAAGCTTCTGACCAGAAATAAAAAAATAAAAACAAAATTCCTCTTTACCCATTTCTTTTAACAGAACATTCATTGGAATTGGGGCAAAGTTTGCTTATCCCCATTACATGTACATGCGTGCGAAATTATTCTCAGGTCAACGTAACCTTCGTTATACCGCCCGGTGGCACCTTTTATGAGATTTCAACAGAGGATTTTGAGTATTTGACCACATATCAGGCTGTAGAAATTGCAAATCCTGATTTAGTACCAACAAATATCACTGTTGGTACTCCGGGTACCTTTCCAATAAGGTGTCACTGTACATCCAATGCCCAAATTAGTAAAGGGATCAATTTGCAGATAACATATGTTGTACAGAAAGGAGATACTCTGCAATCCATCAGTGTAAAGCTTGGTACAAATCTGGAGGATATGAGGTCTGCAAATGGTATGTCGTCAAATTCAATTGTTTCTAATACTACACTCTTTATTCCTGTTTCTGAAATCACCTTCCTCTGCTCTCTCAGCGTCACCATCTCCTTCTTCAAGAACAAAACTATTTCTGGGTGTTGGATCTGGTATTGTGGCTTGCATCGCAGGTGGCTTGTGTGTCTACCTTTTCTTTCACAGAAGAAGAAAGAGAGCTGCATCCATCGCTGGTCAAAAGCTAGCAGACATGGATCTTGAAAAGCTTCTACACCACATTCCGCGACGATTTAAGATAGATGGTCTAGTAGCCGGAACTAACAATTTCAACGAAGCTCAAAAGCTTGGGCAGGGAGGATTTGGGGCAGTGTACAAATGCAATCTTGTTGAAACAAATGAGATTGTGGCTGTAAAGCGCATCTCGGAAGGGTCAAGGCAAGGGATTAAGGAATTCATTTCAGAAGTGAGCATAATTAGTCGTTTGAGACATCGGAATCTTGTTCAACTCTTGGGATGGTGCCATGAGCAAGACCAATTGCTTTTGGTATATGAATATATGTCTAATGGAAGCCTAGACAGACATATTTTCCCTAGAAGAGGAGAAGAAGAAGACCGTTATGTGCTGCAGTGGAGTATCAAGTATAAAATAGCTAGTGAAATAGCCAGTGCACTGCTGTATCTTCGTGAAGAATGGGATGAATGTGTTGTGCACAGAGATGTGAAATCGAGTAATGTTTTGCTGGATAGCAATTTCAGCGCTAAAATTGGGGATTTTGGCCTAGCGCGCATGCTTACACATGAGCGTTTAGATCAGACCACCCGAGCTGCAGGGACATTGGGATATCTGGCCCCTGAATGCGTCGCATCTGGAAAAACTAGTCCTCAATCTGATGTTTACAGCTTTGGAGCTGTAGCTCTGGCAAGCGAGTATTAGATGTGAGCTTGGAAGATTTGGACATGCGGCTTGTAGCTTGGGCATGGGATCTGTATGGTCGAGGAAAACTATTGGAGGCTGCAGATGTGAGATTACATGGGGAGTTTGAGAAGGAAGAAATGGAACGATTGATGGTCGTGGGGTTGTGGTGTTCTCATCCGGATGCTGCTAGTCGCCCCAAAATGAGGCAAGTGTTGAGGTCACTGAACTTTGAAGTTGCAGCGCCTATTCTTCCACCTGCAATGCCTGTACCATCCTATGCTTACACATCCATTATCATCGAGTCTTCCTGTCCAGTGATATCACACTCTCTTTCAACCACTTTGAGCCCAAGATAGATCTACCTCTAGTTTCGTTACTTTTATAATTCTCTTAATTATGGGCTAATGTATAGGGATGACTTTCTTGTTAGGGGCTATCTGTTTGGGTTGCTTGTTTTGTTTCCGCAGTCTGCAGTGTTAATGGAGTCATGTGTATGTTAAGGCTGTATAATATATAGACCTCTTTGACCTGCTCTGACAAATCACCACAGTAAGGTTACGATTTCAAGGTGGAGAGTTTCTTAAAAATATTTAGTGGGTGCTGTCAGATGTTTTAGAAGTATATCAAAGCAAGTAATCTTATAAATTCTTCTATAGGGATCTTAATATTCTCATAAATTTTTTAATTTTGTATATTCAAATCAATCCTCTCTGTAACATAGAGGGCTCTGTTTACAAAAGCACTTTAGATGGTAAGGTTTATGCCATAATGCAGATGAAGGGTGAAGTTTCTGAAGAATTGAAGATTTTGCAGAAGGTAAACCATAGTAACTTGGTGAAACTGGAAGCATTTGGTATCAGTTCAAAAGGCCAATCTTTCTTAGCTAATGGGTATGCAGAGAATGGTTCTCTCAATTGCTGGCTCCATGATCTTGAATCCATACCGAAGCAGACTGTTGGAAAAGAAGCCATGGTGTGTGAAGGGGGAGTTCCATTAGCAGGGAGGGAAGGTCTTCTTTGAACCCCAATTAAACCCCTTATGGAAGGGGTAGACAGAGAAGTGAAACTTAAAAACTGGATTGATTCAAATCTTGAAGTTGTTTGTCCTGATGATAGTGTTCTTTGCTTTGCAATGGTAGCCAAAGCCTGCATCGATGAGGATCTTGGAGCTCTACTAAACCTTCCACATTACATACACTTCCAGAGCATTCTGATGGAAATTTGAGGCTTTGATTCAAGTTATTGCAAGGTGATTCTTCCTGTTAAGTGCTATTAATGGCATCTTTGATGTCATTATAGAATGTTTCTCAGATTAATAATGGTACCAATTATATCTTTGATGCCATTCTAGAATGTCTCTTGCTATAATAATGATTGACAAGTAGCCAAACGCTTGTCCAGTTCACATTCAATCTCCTTAACTTTTTAAAACTAATTTTTAATTGATCATGCATTTAGATAGATACATCAAAAACATGCCACAAATGTGGTAGAACGGTTTTCCAATCAATCTTGAGACCATAAGTACCAGTCCCAACTCTTCTTTTATCAGTAACCTACATCTTGAAGGTTGTGGGGTTGAGTATAGTCAAGAACACACATTCTCTAGATGGTGGTTGCACTGACATATTAACACTTCTCCAATTCTCTATCAAGGTAATTTGGAAGCAACCAAACCCATTACACTAGTGTTACTGGTAGATTTTCAAACAAGACTCATAGCGCATTCCTCCAACTATTTTGTAGCTTGATTGAAGGGTAGTAGAACAGAAGATTCTCAATACTGTGAAGGGTCCCTCCCTCAAAAGTGAAAAAGAATTGGTGTTCCTCTGAGAGACGTTGCAACTGGTAGCTTTCAGATGAGTAACATTGATTAGCAGAGAGATTTATGAGAGACTTATGACCTGCTATTCAGCTGTAGTTGTGGAAATGAATGGGATGCTGCTCCCTTCTCTAAATATGGACTTCTGTTTGCACAAAAGAGAGAAGTCGGAATCTCCACAATTCAATCCCTTTATGTTATCTTTCATAATGGCACACATTCATCACTGTTAGAAATCATCAAAGAGAGAAAGTTTGCATAATTCTTCTTTATTGAATTTTAACAATAATTTTAATTTTTTTTCCCTAGTTATTGAAGTTATTTTTGAGAGATTTTTTGTGCAGAATTATCTAGTATTGAATGGATCCCAGCTACTGCTGATGCTATAAATGAAATGGCTGTTGAAGCCATCTTCACATATAGTGAATAGTAGAGGTCAGACCATCTTCATATGTTAAACTTATTACATTGTACATTGCATCTCTTCAAAGTTTTGTATCGTTATACTGGTTCTTGTACTTTAAAGGCCAAAGTGTTGAAGGATAGACAAGGCATGTGAATTATTTTAAATAATTCCTTAATGAAATGTGGTCTCATGGTATGCCATGATTGCAGGTATGCACAAAATCACATTTGTTGAGCCTAATATTGTTCTCAATCAGAATATCCAGCTAATGGAGCTGCTTCTATCTTGTCTGCATAACAACAACTGGTAGGCTACATCCCATTCCTCATCTACCATTCTAGGGAAGACCAAAGAACAACAAACATGCAGATAAATGCATGGTAAGTTAACTCCTTGCAGACCTTGTAAACTGAATCCACATTCGATTGTTAGGATTGGATGGAAAGAGGACTCCTCCATAATGATTATTAGACAAAACGCAGACTTCAAATTTATAGCTCCCCTTGGTACATGATATTTCATACCATCAATGACTACAGTTAAGAAATCATCATTCCCACACTCATGTGTCTGAAAATATCAAAATGTAAATAGATGGAAAATTTCCTGTGTTATCACAAAAGAGAAGGTTGAATTTCTATTGCATTTGCAATATATTTCTAGAAGCATGGATGTCCGGGTGAAGTTTGTTCACGAGTTTTCTGAGATCGTATGACATTAAGGAATCGCTCCAAGAAATTGTAGTACCTATATACATAGATAGTTTATGCAAAGAATATAAAATCTTAGATTCTGTTAGAATATTTAATCTTTCTTGGTTGTATTTATTTATATATGATAAATTAAGGTATTCTACATATATTTTTGCTCTCTAGTTCAAGTGGGAGGACAAGTCATATTTTGTAACTCCTTTCCTCATCTCTATTTAAAAGATGCTCTCCTCTTTCATTATAGACACAATGATGTTATTGTAAATGAGAGTTTATTACTCTATCTCTCTCTTTCGATTTTTGTCTGATTCATATTATCATAAGGGTAGGCTAGCCACCAGAGAGTTGTTTATCCATTTTCTCTCTCAAGATTTCTTATAGGATTAGTCTTTTATTTGTTGGTTCTAACCATCTACAAGTTTAATCATTTGTTTCAAATTTCTATCTAGTTTCATACTAATCATCTTTCTTCTTAAAGAGTTGCGTTTTGTATCAATATTTTTTTGGTTTGCCTGGTTTTTCGCCAAACCTATAGTTAACTTGTTTTGGAAGACTCGCTGCTAAAACTAGTTCATTTCTTGAAATCTATTTGCTCTTATCCTTATGTATTCAAGGTTTATATTTTTTGTATTCATTTTCTATAGGTTCTATGTTGCTTTCTCTCATATTTTATTTTTTATTTCAATATTTAAATCCATTTTAAAATGACATTTTTTAATCAAGGTTGAGGCCTATACTTTATATTAACTTATAATCTCAAGTTACATTCGATAATTCAATAGAAAGAGTTGTTATCCACCTAGTCAAAATGAAGCCATTTAAATTCTAGTTTCCTTTATCTTAAACCCATCTCACATAATAGCTATGATTGTTTATAGTATATAGTCTTTTACATCAAATCCTCTACCTATTAAATCTTTTTTTATTAGCCTTGAATCATATTGTTGATGCTTCAGATTCTACCCTAATAACTATCATCCTGAAATTATCATTTCCCAAAGAGGGACCATTTGGATGGGGACTTGGGCTATCTGTATAGTAGCGAATGAGGAAAAGAACAACATCAAACAAAGAAAATGCCTCTACCATAACATTAGAAGGGAGCAAGCTAGCTATATGAGCAATCTCACGATGAAAGTATTCTTGGTCTCTACCTGCCAGAACAATTTTGATGATATCTAGTAACCTCACCATCACCATATTCTTATCTAACTCTTATATAGGAACAATACCCCCTACCCAAGCATTTGACCCATGTAAATCATACTTGCTGATAGCCTCATCCAAGATTGCAGCGTTTACAAATGTTTTGTTCACCCCCAACTACCAAGTAGTAGATTTTAGCATCTTCCTCACTCTTCACAAAGCCCATTCCTTGTAAGTATGAATCAATCTGCTCATACCATGCCATGAGAACCTGCTTGAGCCCGTACAAAGCTCTCTTCAATCTGCACACGTGGGTCTCTTTGTTGTATGCTACAAAGCCTTCTAGTTGTTCTATGTATACCTCCTCTTTTAACTTGCCATTAAGGAATGTTGTCTTGACATCCATTTGATGGATCTTCCAATATCTCATCTCTACTGCAAATGAAGATCAGAGCTCGTATAGAAGTATACATTTCCACCGGAGCAAATGTCTCCTCATAGTCTATTCCCTCCTTCTAAGAGAACCCCTTTGCCAGGAACCTTGCCTTGTATTTCTCGATGCTACCATCTACACCATGCTTGATCTTATAGATCCAATGTGATCCAACCACAACCCTATTTGTTGGTCTAGGCACAACCTCCCACACATCATTATGCATTATTGAGGTATATTCCTCAACCACTGCATCTTGCCACACTTGATGTTGTGCAACCTCTTGATAGCTGGAATGCTCATTATCTACCAACTGACTGACTAATGCCACATAGTCATTGAACTTAACTGGTTGTCTACATTGTCTGGTTGTCCATGTGTGAAGTTTTAAAATTTGAATTCAAATGAACGAGAGTTCAAGAGCTTTTGATTCTTCAGTGATGTTAATGATTAGATATGTGTTTTATAATGATATCAATAGTCATTTAATTATAATTAATAATAATTATTTAATTATAATTAATATGTATAAGTATTGTATAATAACACAACATCAAAATATAGTTTATCTACATTTAAACAATTAATACTATAATATAATTCTAAGTCAATAATTTTATTTTTTTTAAATATCTTGTGTGTGTGTGAAGAAGATTAGTTTTTTTTAAATAAAAGATAACCTCAATTTCATTCATAAAATTCTTAAAATTCATTGAATGACGCTACTTTCAACATCATTAAATATAGAAATATAATTTCTTGATATTTATATATTGTCATATTATATTTTTTAATAAAATTTAAATATTTTATTAAAAATAATAATACATTTTTAAATCTTCACTTATTAGATATAAAGAAAAGTTTAATATTAATGTAACAAATATTCTAAATACATCTACTTAAAAATTAAATTAAATTATTTGTTTGTAAACTATATTTTTACATAATTTTTAATTTAATTTGTATTTATTTTAAAATGTTTAAGAAATATCATATTATTTTATATGTTATCAAATTTAATTTCATATAATCTTCTATATGAAGTTATTGTATGTGATTCCATAAAAAAAATATGATTGAAGAAAGCATTTTTTTAACAATATTATAAAAAATATTTTTAATAAACAAAAGAATATATAAAAAAAATATATTATTATTTAAAATTAAGTATTTGTAGTGATAAAAGGTTTATGCATTTCAATTTTTTAATTTTCTATTTAATTTAGTAAATTTTCAATAACAATAGTTTATAATTATTCTTAACTATTGAAGTCCTAATAAATTGAATATATAAAAATTTTAACATTTTCTAGTACTTATCTTTGATCATTTTTTCATCTTGAAGAATAATATCTCACAAAGAGAAAATTTTTCATTCCCACTTAAAATCTTAACTTTTTAAATTCTTAGATAGAAATCAGTACATTGTTTTATAACTGATCATTATAAGAAGTGGTCGTCATTAGGAAGATGCGTCAAGACAACCAAATACACACTCTAGCAAAAGTATTATGGAAACCTAAGAGTGAATAGACATCCATTAAATTGTCCATAGCTAACACACCTTTATTGTTGCAAATATTATTTCTTTTCAAGAACATAAGAACTCACACCCAAGCATGCCTATTTCCTCCTATTAACAAAATTTAGAGATTTAATTAAGTCAACCCCCCTTTAAGCAATCCTTAGGTAGCCCTTTTCTCCTAAAATGTATGCTACTAGTTGCAATCCATCGATTGCACAAGACACAACTTGAGGACTAGGACAACGCATGACATCAAACAAAACAACAAACGTGTGGACATTGGTCCCATGTTGATCACAAATAAACATTAGAGTCCACCAAACTTTTAATTAGATATAATGTTTGAAATCCTTATGAGACAAAATAGAATATAAAACCTAAAATGTATGAAATTTTATGGATCTAGAAAAGATCATACAATTATTTCCAGTAGCTTTTTAAGTCACATTACAAAGGATTGTGACAATATAGTTATATTTTGTCATATTAACTTAGTTTTGTCATGCATATCTACTACAACTTCATAATTTTTGTGTCAATACAAAATTATTATTTTTTCTATCTATTCTCATTTCATGCATTTTAAATAAAATGAACATTCTTCACCTTTAACTTCACAATAATTTTTATAATATACAATACATACATTATTAATGTATAAAAATAAATACATACAAATATTTAGAAGGAAGATAGAATGTGTAGAGAAATTCATTTACAACATCATTAACAATAGCTATCCATAAATCGTGTGACTAATATAGAACATCAGAAAGAACAATCAACTAGATAACGAACTATGTACATAAATGCTCTACATTTCCACTAATCTAACTACAACCATAACTATTCTACTAACAACAACTACCAAATGTAACATTTAACTTGACGCAATACATTTCATGTTAATTAAATAATTGACATAACAATGCTATAGTTAAAGTAATCGTCTCTAAAAATATAAATATACACGATAGAATACAAACTAAGAAGAGTGTCCAAGATTTATTCAATGAAGAAAAATGTAGACTATAGACATTGAATAAGGGGCAAATTAAATGTGTCCAACTTAGATTACGATTGTCTCGTCTAGAAATTGATTTTTGAGAGTTTTCTCTTTGGAGTGGTCGAAAAGAGAAACATTTAATTTGCCTTGGGAAGATTTTTGTTTTTCTTTCGAGTGGGAAGCTTCCTTCAGCAAATCCAACGCGCCATTTTGAACGTCTGTTGAGAGTTCAAAGCAGAGATTTTTCTACTATGACTATGATTTGGGAAAAAATTTCAAACAGTTTGGTGAAGTCAATGGAGTCATTGTCCTTATTAAGTATATCACATGAGTAGGCAACTTTCGCAGCAAACTTTCAATGCACGAGACCATTTTGACAACTACCACTTATGTCGGCATTCTTGTTTTTGTCTTTATCTTAAAATAGTTTGGTGAAGTCAATGGAGTCATTGTCCTTATTAAGTATATCACATGAGTAGGCAACTTTCGCAGCAAACTTTCAATGCACGAGACCATTTTGACAACTACCACTTATGTCGGCATTCTTGTTTTTGTCTTTATCTTAAAATAGTTTGGTGAAGTCAATGGAGTCATTGTCCTTATTAAGTATATCACAAGAGTAGGCAACTTTCGCAGCAAACTTTCAATGCACGAGACCATTTTGACAACTACCACTTATGTCGGCATTCTTGTTTTTGTCTTTATCTTAAAATCTCCATGGGCCTTTTTTTATTCTAATTAATGTTACAATGTTTTTGGTCTTACTTTGTTAAGACATTTTAAGCTATTTTTTATTTTTTATAAACTTTGTATGATTTGACATATTAATTTGCCAACATTTATTTTCTGTTGGTATTTTTTATATTATAATTAATTTTAATTGTTAAAGTTTAGTGAGAATTTTATATTTGTATTTTAAAAAAGATGTTTAATATTCGAATGTATTGTATACTTATGTTATATCATATATCATAATTATTTATTTTTTCGATTGAGATAACAATGTTTATTTTGAACAAATTATCAATTGAAAAAAAAAAATCTATAGAGATATTTCAAAAATTAAGTGAATAGAGTAATCAATATCATGATCAATATAGATAAAGAGTTGATTCAAGACAAGTAGAAGGATATATAAAAAGGAAGAGAGGTAGATAGAGAGGGAGAGATATATATGGTGATATAGAATATTAGAGATACAGAGATAGAAGGACTTATAGAAAGATAGGAGAGAGGAGAGAAATAGAAAGATATAGAAAGAGAGAGTAATAAGAGAGAGAAGTAGATATATAGAGAGAGGGACTGATAGGGAGAGAGGGAGGAGAGGTAGAGATCGAAAGAGGGAGAGAGGGATAGAAAAAAAAAAAAACAGACCAATAGTCATGCAAAATGGACATCGATACTTGTGCAACTGCTGTAGCATTATATGATTGGCTTTGTTTTAAAATATAAGATACATTTCATTTAACTATGATAGTCATCACCAACAATAATAACTTTAAAGTCAATTAATGCAATGTTCTAAAAAATAATGAACATTAAATTAACGAATGTTGATATTAAATCAATAATAAGTATCACACTCATTGAAACACCCCCAATACTACATTCTATAATAACTTAAAAAAACAGACATTCTACAATCGAATTAAAGACATTATTAGTAGCACTTAACGGGGAGAATCAGCTTGCAATAACTTGAATCAAAGCCTCAAATTTCCACGAGAAAGTTCTGGAAGTGTTTTTCCAGAACTCTCTAGAGCTTGTAAACTTCTTGTGAAAGAGTTGGCCGTACTCCACACAGGCTTGAGCTATCATCAGGACAAACACCTCCAGATTTGGATAAACCCTCATTTTTCAATCCCGCTATCCCCTTTAATTTGGTTCCAAAGAAGACTAGCCCTCCCTACTAATGGAACAACTCCTCCACGCACTGTGGCTTCCTTTACAGAAATTAGCTCTAGCAGCACAACTCCAAATCAAATACATCAATTCTAGGGTCACCACTCCCCAGTCCATTTGCAAGGTATTCCTCTGTGCTTACTATTTGTCTTGTAAGAACCTTTATCCCTGATTTCGCCCTTCCAAAATTTGCAATTTTAGCCCTCAAACTTCCATCAAAGAAAACATTACTACTTTGTATGCTAGTGAATGTATTGAAGCCCATTGGCAACATCCAAGGCAATTTGCGATATGATCCTCCATGGAAGAAAAGTAGAGCTCAAACTAGAAGCAATCTCCTTCGAATGGATTCATGATCATGGTACCAGCAACTGTGGGCATTTATAAAACAGAGCCCTATATTCTGTTGAACTGAGGATATAAATAAAATAATAATAAAATTCATGAGATCATTAGTCCTTTTGTAGGTTTTAAAACCATTTTTAATGAATCACTCTTAAGACTGAGAATAGCTCAAAGAAGTCCATATATATATATGACTGCATTAACGCTGCAGACTGCAGAAACAAAACAAGCAACCCCCTTAACAAGAAATTTATCCTTGTATGGGAGTATCTTGTAGGTGGGCTAGCATTGGCCCATACCTAGAGAAATATAACAGACTAAAGAAATTGAAGATGGATCTACCTTGGACTGATAGAAGATGGAAGAGAGTGTGATACCACTGGACGGGAAGGCCCGTTGGTAGCATAAGATGCTACAGGCATTGCAGATGGAAGAACAGGCGGTGCAATTTCAAATTTGAGTAGCCTCACCACTTGCCTCATTTTAGGGCGACTAGCAGCATCAGGGTGAGAACACCACAACCCCACCACCATCAATCTTTCCATTTCTTCCTTTCCAAACTCTCCATTTAATCTCTCGTCTGCACCCTCCAACAATCTACCTCGACCATACAGATCCCATGCCCACGCTACAAGCCGCATGTCGAAATCTACCATGCTCACATCTATTACCTGTTTGCCACAGGCTATTTCCAGAGCCACGGCTCCAAAGCTGTAAACATCAGATTGAGGACTAGTTTTACCTGATGCCACACATTCAGGGGCCAGATATCCCAATGTCCCCGCAGCTCGGGTTGTCTGAGCTAGACGCTCATGACTCACCATGCGCGCTAACCCGAAATCCCCAATCTTTGTGCTGAAATTGCTATCCAGCAAAATATTACTTGATTTTACATCTCTGTGCACAACACATTCATCCCATTCTTCATGAAGATACAGCAGTGCGCTCGCTATTTCACTGGCTATTTTATACCTCATACTCCACTGCAACACGTCACGCTCTTCTTCTTGTCCTCTTTTGGGGAAAATATGTCTGTCTAGGCTTCCATTAGACATATATTCGTAGACCAGAAGCAACTGGCCGTCTCGCTCATGGCACCATCCCAAGAGTTGAACAAGATTCCGATGTCTCAAACTACTGATTATACTCACTTCTGAAATGAATTCCTTAATCCCTTGCCTTGAACCTTCCGAGATGCGCTTTACAGCCACAATCTCATTTGTTTCAACAAGATTGCATTTGTACACTCCCCCGAATCCTCCCTGCCCAAGCTTTTGGGCTTCGCTGAAATTGTTAGTTCCAGCTATTAGATCATCCATCTTAAACCGTCGCGGGATGTGGTGTAGAAGCTTCTCAAAATCCATGCCTGCTAGCTTTTGACCAGCGATGGATGCAGCTCTCTTTCTTCTTCTGAGAAAGTAAAAGTAAACCCACAGGGCAGTGGCACCTGTGAAGCAAGCCACAATAGCAGATCCAACACCCAGAAATAGTTTTGTTCTTGAAGAGGGAGATGATGACCGTGATGGAGGAGGAACAGAGGAACCACTATTTGCAAAAGTTGGTCTTACAGAGATAGGAACCAAGAGTGTAGTGTTGGGAATTAAATTTGAAGTCATACCGTTTGCAGACATCAAATCCTGGAGATTTGCACTGAATTTCTCACTGATGGATTCCACAGAATCTTCTTTCTGTACAACATATGTTATCTGCGCATTGATCCCATTACTGATTTGTGCTTCGGACGGACACTGACACCTAATCGGAAAGACAACTACACTATCAGTAGTGAGATCTTCTGGCACCAAAGTAGGATTGGCGATTTCTACTGCCTCATATGTGGTCAGATACTCAAAGTTCTGTGTTGAAACCTTCCAAAAGGTATCTTCCGTCAGTATCTGGTAGAGTATGTTGGCCTGGGAATGATTTTTCCTGCATGTACAATTAATGGGAACAAGCAAAGTGTGCCCTTCAGCTACAGAAGAGGTATTACCAGGCAACCCATTGGCTCCTGTTATATCAAACTTTCTAACACTGAATAGATTAGCGATATCCACCAGATCAGTATACTTAGGTTGGGCTTTATAAAAAGCATATGCATCACATGATGTTGGGCCATCAGAGCAGCTGTAGCCTGTGACATTGGCTGTTCCATCTTGTCCTTGGACATTACCAGCAAAACAGAGGAGGAGGAAAGATGAGCATACCAGTTTCCAAGCGGTTTGAGACATTGTACGATGGTTGAAACTGATGAAATGGGTGCATATGCGTACGTTAACCAAGAGACTGTATGTTGATTTGGTTTTTCTTCTGCTGAAAAGCTTTCGTGAGCAGATCGAACACGGTAAGGGCCCGTTTGGACCACGGCATACCAAATGTGGATATAGTCAATTCTGGAAGATTTTGAAATTCTAGAAGATACAAATTCTGAAAATGATTTCCTTGATATGGAATGATCTGTTTGGTTCGACACACTGGGCATTCCCGTGCATTCAAAGCTCGAGATTTTCTGCAGCGGAAATGGAGTGTGAAGGCCTGGAGAATGCAGCTGCACATACACAGGAAGCCTTCCAAATTAGACTCCAAATCCCATCCTCAAAGCTTTACAAATACTGGGCATTCCCGTGCGCTCAAAGCTTGAGATTTTCTGTAGCAGAAATGGAGTGTGAAGGGCTGGAGAATGCAGCTGCACATACACAGGAAGCCTTTGAGACAATATTCTCCTTCGTACCCGCGCTTGTTCTGAAATTAGCGCCCCTCCTGCGAATCCTAGACACAATTTATAGCAAAAAAGACCATAACGGCGAGGTTGCAGAGGCTCCAAACGCTCAATAATACTCCAAACTGCTGAAAATGAATGGTGAAAAGGCGGACGTGAACCAATTATCTTTACACGCGGACCCGACCGTTTTAAAAATTGGCATATGAAATGGGAATGCGAGCTCGATATTCCAATTCCACCTTTTCAAGTGGAAGATGATATGCCCATTTTTTTGGTAAAATTAGAATATTGAAATTCCAATTCCATCTTCATTGTTGACCACAAACAGTGGATACTGTCTTCGGCATACGGAATTCCGGTATATCGGCTGATATGCCGTGGTCCAAACGGGCCCTAATCTAAGTGTGTTCAAAGCCGGGCTTTGTCTGAACAAAGAGCTAGATTTTGGGAAGTTTTCAATTGCTTTGGTCAAGTCAATGTCACGGTAACAGGGGACTTTTCACCTGTCTCCTCAGGCAATGTCTATGCAGTCATCAGAAACTTAAAACTTAACAAGGAGAATTAGAAAAATAAATTAAGTCCCTTCATTTCTCATGACTGCATAGACCTCTTCACTTCCTCATATCCTATGTCTAGAATTTCAATGAAATACAGCAAGTCCATATAGTACAGATTGTGATTGTACACATCTTGATTCATGAGCACTGAAGTCTCTTTCAAGTTAGATGTCAAGTGTGCCCACTTACAAAGCTTGTCACATGTATTCTTTTATTTTTTCCAATCCACAAGACAATATCAATTTATAAATCCAGTTTTAACTCATCCATACACTGCTTTATAATTATAGATTTGAGAATATATATATTATTCATTTTATATCATCTATGAGTTCTATTGTATAAGGCTTTGGAGTCCACTAATAATACGGGTGAAGCAAAACTGACACTAAAAAGAGGCCGCCTTTAGAATCTAAATAATGAAATTCTTAGGTCTGTCAAATGTAGGTCTTATGGACTTCAAAATGATATTTTAAACTTCAAACAAGTGTTCAACTTAATTATATAGGACAACTCAAGTTTGAAACAAATAATACAAGTGAATACCAAATACAAAAGATCTTGTAAATTTTAACTACAAAAGTTAGTTGCCAAGACTTGCATGTTCTCTAGTAGCCTTGAGAATACTCATAAAGAGCTTGGCTCATTGATAGTTTCAAGTTCATTGTGGCAAGTTTATTGCACATATGGAGGTGTGCTTAGGCATGAGTTTTTATTTTAAATGAGTTTGGAGAGGAATCTAGCATCTAGTAGGTAGTTCAAGTCTTGAGGTCTAGAGGAGTTGATGCCAAACATGTGGCACTTTAGATTGATTTTCATTGGTCCTTCGAAACAATCTATTGGATTACAAGGCAATGCTTGTGTGTATTTGATACAGGATTATTTTTTTGTCACTCTCTTTGACTACCTTTTTCTTCATCTTTTTCTTCTCTCTCCAAATACTCTATTCCTCCCCTTAGATCCCTCTAGTTATGTGCATCTCCTTCCCCCTCCTCTTTTTAGTCAACTTGATCTGCTATTATGTGTATCTCTCTTTTTTCATTCTAATGATGGATTATAGAGCACGATTCAAAATGTTGAAAAAATTGATCAAACTGTCAAATCTAGAAACTATCAAGTTAATTTATCATGGACTGTAGAAATTGCATGCATTTAAATAATAGTTACTGTTTTCTTAAGAAAACTTTGATCTTTAAGGCATTAATACCACATTACATGCAATTCATAAACATTTAAGTACTAAATATCAAGTACTCAATTCTTTATAAAGTTTTGTATGCATATATGAATAATACCTTTCATGTAAGGCCATGATTCACATTGATCAAAAGCCTCTTATTTACTCATCCACAATGTATGTTGGATGATAAAGTATAGTAGTTCCTTCTAGTATTCCAATATAAGAGAAACACCCAAAGAAAATGCAGTTGCTTGACATGAAGTAATGTCTTACGTGGTTGTGCCTTGAACATGTATGTTTGATTTTTTCTTTGGTTGTGCTATGATACTTATTAGAGATATTTTGTATTGTCAATTATGTATTTTATTAAAGAGGTTTCAATTGGCATATGGTTTCCAACTATGTATCATAGGTTGCAAATGTTATTTCTTTATATATTTTGTTCATTTTAGATTTGTCTTTATTTGTTCACTATATTTGTTAAATATATGTTGGTAATTGTTAATTCTACATCTTCATATGTAGGTAATGATAGCCACGGATGATTTTCAATTAGATGTGATAATATGATATTGTGTTGAATAGATATAATATCACATTACGTGATTTATGTTTTGCTTTAGCTATTCCTCTATAGTGAAAATATGCTTGATGTTTTATTTGAGTGTGTAGATACAAGTTTGTCCAACAATAGTTTATTAGACATAGTCATTCTAATGCCCCACTAAGGAACCATCGAAACAAAGGAAAGATCACACACTAAAACATACGATTTTAATTTTTTTTTTTACATCAAACATGCATATGACAAGACACATGCACATAAGAAAGAGATACTCCATTAAGTAATACACAACAAGAATACATGATAGGCTACCAATTGCTTCTAAGGGTTCCATGACTTCCAACTTTAGGCTCATTTTAAAGCACCAACAAAGTATTTCTATGATAACCAACCATGCAATATCCATCAAACCAGTACACATATGATCAAGAACCAAGCATAAAACAAAATAATGTTAACCTTTCTTTAAATATGGTCAAATAAACTTAATGTTCTACCAGGAAAGGTGTGGGTGCTACAAAATAGTCAAAGGCGCTAAAAAATGCATGCAACAAAGTGTAGGTGGATGCGCTAATCCATAGAGAAGTTTAAAGTCTAGTGACTGCACACACACTAAAGTGTACATGCGCTAAACTATAGGTGTTGGTCCTAAAACACATAAAGGCATATCAAAGTGATTGAGAAATTCTCAATCCAGTAAGGGCATTAGTGCTAAAATCTAGGTAGAGGCGCTAAACTGTGCATACACCAAAATGTAGTCTTAGGTGCTAAAAGACACTTTTTGCACCCATAACTAAGGCTAAAAAACTTGAAACTTTGAAAATGACTAAAATACATCCTAGTTCACTATAAGAACATCAAATTATATCACATCAAGGCTTAATTCACCCAATATTAATACAATAAACATTATTACAATATCTATTACAAGATTAAGGTGTAAGTACAAGAAGTAATAAATAAGTGTAAGAGGAAGATGAAGTATTATGGGTCCATGCTCAATCTTATACAATGGTTCCCAATGGTGGTTTTTCATGCTACACAATAATGTGGTACCCTCAGGTTCACTCCACCATCTCATGGAGATAGTCATATGGCCCAAACAGTCACTCAAGTAATAATACAATAAGGATTACAATCACACAAGATACAAGTATGTAATCCAATCGGGATGAAAATCCATCAAGAATCTAAAACTGTATCAAGGACAAGAGAATAAAAAAGTACATAATCCCATAGGGTCACTAATCAAGCCTACACATGGGATAGGTGGAGAGTTCAAAAGCGGGAGTATCATTGTTGGTGCACTTGAGCACCTATCCATTGAGATGTCTCATAAGTTCAAATTGCATTTTTTCTTGTTTGTAATGTTTCATTGACATTATGTATGGTCCTAAGGACCATTTGAGTCAAGGCAAATCATTTTGTAAGGCCATGAGAGTCATTTGTCCTAAATTGACCTATAAGGTCCTGATTTAGTCAAATGAGACCAAAGGAGTCAAAACTATCCAAAAAGGGCCAAAATGGTTGTGATTGGGCTTATTTGGTCCATTTTGGTATTTTTGGGGTGTTCAAGAACAATTTGGCAAGGTTTTGGCAAAAAAATTACAAAATTGCAACATTGCAAAATGATGCAAAAGGGAAAGAGTTTGGTCATAGAGGTAGCTACAACAACTGAGGGAGTTGTAAATGGTTTAAAAAATCAATGTATGGTTGAAGATAGAGGTGGTGGGAAGTTTGGAGGAGGATTTGTAAAGTAATGTCCAATGAAACCTTAGAGTGTCACACATTTTTTGAGGTATGTGACTGTTACAGAGCCTTGAGCATTTATGTAGGATGTAATTTTAATTTGTAGTTGATGTGAAATTTAGTATAATGAACAATATTTTATTTGAGTTACCTCTCATACATTTTTATGGAGTTTTGTGCAAGTTATGATGAATCCTGTGTTGACAGGTTCAAACCCTTGCTAGGGTAAACAATGAGCTTTTAAAATTATGTATCTCCCAATTTGACCAATAAAAACATCTGATTTATGGTGATATGATTTCTATTGATATATTTTTTAATTTTCCAAAGTGTTAGATCAATTTATGAATGTTTGATAGCATTTCAAAAAGGCCCTAGGTCTGCTTTTTATGATAACGACTGTGTAAAGTGGGTGCAATTTAGAGTTTCTCACATTTGATTATTGAACTAGGATCTATTAAAGAGAGAAATGGTTTGGTAATGTTCCTAAGAGTTATTGGAACCTTTCGTAGTATTTGGAGTTTGCAAGAGAATTGAGTTTTGAATCTTCTTTGGTCATTGTTTTGTCACGGAGAATGCATGATTGTCACAGTCAAAATCTAATTAAAAGATATCCTTAGGATTCCAAACAAGGTTGTAAATCATTTGACAATGATAATAAGTTTTAGAGAGGGTGTTCGATGCCTTGTAAAATTCTCTGAAACCATTTCAAATGCTAAATACCAAGGAGGTTGAATGGAACTGTTTTGAATGCCTAAAAAGGGCCTTGTATGTTGATTGCCAAGTAAGAATTAGGGTATTTTTTTATACATCACAAAACCAGAACCCTTACATGATGTCAAAGAACCAAAAGATGCCTGTAAATATGTTTTTGGAAAAGAGTTGGCATTTTCATAAGGAATTTTACATTCAAATCAATTATTATAGAAGGCCTAACTATCCTAAAACTAGTTTACTAGCCTTACTTGGAAGTCATGATACAGAGAAGCCTTTGATCAATCAGAGTTGTGTTTTAGAAAGAATTGAAGGGTAGTTGGAGATTTATTTGTCCTTAATGATTTTTGGTCAACTTTGTTGTTGATGAGGACTAATAGTAGCATATAGGCCTGATTTTTTGTCCAAGACATGATAGTGATGAGATCCCTAATTCTTTTGGTTGTCAAGAATGCAAGGATGGTGTGTTGGAGTTATTCTAAGGTGTTTTGAAGTTCATTGGACCTTGTGAGAACAATTGAAGTTCCTATTGATGGTGGCTTGTGAGTGAAGATGTGGAAGTTGGAATAGGTGTTGTTACAAAACAAAGTTTTATGTTTGATTCAAAGATGCCTTGAAATATTGATTGAGTTTCATTTGTATTGTGGGATGGCATGAAAAGTCAGAAGATGATACTTTGCTAATATATTACTAATGACCATTTCTGAGGGTTCTTGTGTGAGTTATGGGCCCTTTGCATCAATTGCATAGCTCAAAAGGATGGCTCATGTAGAACCAAGCAATCCTCTCATGAGGAAAAGGAGGCTTGATTTGCTAGATCAATTTCATACGAATGACCAAGCTTTCTTCGATGCATCTTTGGCCTAAGGGAGCACTCAAGGCATGCATAAGGAACACTTATTATCTTGTTACTATGTATTTTACCCCATTCATTTTATTATGTTATCACTTGTATTAAGCAACTCTCCAATAGGTTTTCCTGGTGACCTTTTGTGCCTCAACCCCCATTGAGAGCCACTCCCAAGTTTTGGATCTACACCCAACCCAAGCTTAAGACCAAGATAACATTACAATGACACAGTGTATTGAAATCCCATATCACAATATTTCATTTTCTCAATATACACTTGCTGACAATATTCTGACATATACTCCATTAGTTCCAAATGAAGGGTACGAATCTAACATTGATCCAAAATATTTCTCTCATGTTATATCATTATTCCACACATCAATAGTTGTATTGCAAGCATAAAAATGTCACTTTTACTTAAATAGCAATTCAACCCAAAAATTGGTCATGGAGGCCATCCACCCAAAACTCACTAAAAATTCAAACTTAATGAATGGAAAACCTATTGGTTCTCATGCATCTAACATCCAAAAAATGCAATCAAATCTCAAATGGGCAGCATAACAATAAGAAAACCCTCATTTTCACAATACACATTGATAAATAATCAAATCTTCACCAAAATCATTTTTACAAACCACAAACATGTTTAAAATAATCCAATAATTCCTTTGAAACACACTTACAATAATCAAATTGAAGAATAATGGAGAAATGAAGAGAATCCTACCTCAATCCAAGAAAATGCCCAAAACCAAAGAAGTTACCAAAGACTTCACAAGATGAAATGAAAACTAGAGGGCAAGGAGAAATCGATGAGAACAATTCAAAGAGAGAATACCCACAAAACTTC
>BSBK01013543.1:0-75000 GCA_027943335.1 Chamaecyparis obtusa | reverse complement strand
CATGATCATGCGTTGTATCAATTTTCATTAAGGTGTCATCCTCTCTCTTGTAATGCAAAGACAACATGTCATTGTCATATCTTTAGTCTTGTTGGTTGTTACTTCAAAAAAAAGGTTGTTTTGCCAAGCTTTGTCTTTATCCTTCAAACGAAGCATTACAAGTATACTAGAGAACATGCAAGACATACTCAAATTAAAAATCTTGATATACTTCATTTATGTAAAGTTTCATTAATAGACATTCAAACCCTCTAAACTTAGACCAACTCTTATTAATTAAAAATTACATGAATTTTTATATTTATATTTAGCTGTCCTATATCTCGCAAACCTAAGCTATCCTATATAATTAACTTAAACAAATGTTTAAAGTTCAAAATATCATTTTGAAGTCAAAAAGACTTATATAATTAACTTGAACAAATATTTAACATTCAAAATATCATTTTAAAGTCAATGAGGCCTATATTGTAGACCTAAGAATTTCATTAATTAGCTTCTAGAAATAGCCTCTTGTCAAACGTCCTCTTTGCTTCATGCACATGTTCTTAGTGGACCCCAAAACCATACTCAATAAATAATATATATATTCTCAAATCTATAATTAGGATGGCGTATGGGGGAATTGGAATTTGATTTGTAAATTGATAGTGCCATGAACCTTTCTTGGAAAAAATGAAAAATACAAGTGACAAGCTCTGTAAAGTCTTAAAATTGAAGTGGAGACCAATGAATCTTGAACTTGAAAGAGACTTCAGTGCACATGAATCAAGATGTGTCTATCCATAACCGGTCAAAGCGGAAATCTAAACCCCACTAGGTATGAAATAAGCTCGGAGAAAACAACAGAGAATTGCACAATAACCGTACTCCACCTGCTCTTACTCTCATAGGCTGTGCAGTCGGGGTGGATGTTATTAAATTTCTTCCAACGACAAACTCTTTTTTAACTGTATGTGGTGCAGAAATCTCAAGGCTAATGTTAACAAAAGTCAAAATTGTAGAACAAAGCATCTTAGCTGAAGCAGGTAAGCATCACAAGAACAATAATGCTGACAAAAATCATTGTTTATTATCAAATTCGTGTAAACTTGCCTAAACAGGGATTTGTGAATTATGCTGACAGAAAAGTCCCGTGTTTTAACATACGCGCATACTTTGTCAAGTAAGAACAAAGACTTGACCAAAGTGATTGAAATCTTGCCCTAATCCAGTTCACCTTTCAGACGAATCCTGGCATTGAACATACTTATGTTCAATTTAGCGTGTTTGATCCGCTCACGAAAGCTTCTCCCTGGAAAGATAAACGAAATCGATTTGCAGGCTCCTGGTACGGCAAAATCCTCTTGACCCATTTCCTCAGTTTGCTTTTAAGGGCATATGCCCATGTACCCATTTCATCAGTTGGGATGATTTTGCAGTGTTTAAGCTCTTCCAGCACCATGTTTCAAAGCGCTCGGATATCGCTAACTTGTTCAATACTCAAACTTTCAATATAACAACAGCCAATGATTTGCCTGGTGATACTACTTCTGTAGCTGTAGGGCACGCTTTGCTTATTCCCATTACATGTGATTGTATGAGAAATTATTCTCAGGCCAACGTAAGCTACCAGATCCTGAAGGACAATACCTTTTGGAAGGTTTCGACAGTGAATTTTGAGTATTTGACCACATATCAGGCTGTAGAAATCGCAAATCCTTCTCTAGTACCAACAAATCTGACTATTGATACTGTAGTTGTCTTTCCAATTAGGTGTCAGTGTCCGTCCAAAGCCCAAATCAATGAAGGGATCAAAATGCAGATAACATATGTTGTACAGAAAGAAGATACTGCGGAATCCGTCAGTGCGAAATTTAGTGCAAAGCTTGAGGATAATGTAAGGTGCAGGAGTATAATAGAATGATTAGATCAGTTAATATTAAATAGTATAGTATTATAAATAGTAATATATGAAGGGAGAGAATATATAGCTTCTTGACTAAAGATAATGTGTTTTGATTGATGAAGAGTGAGTTTGAGGTGTTTCAAAATTTGGAAATGTTCCATACAATTATGTCTATGGATGAATATTAAAATATTCTTTTTTCTAAGTCGGGTTATTTTTGTGGTTTTTTATTTAGTTGGTGGCTATTTGGTTTGTGTCTAGTAATTCAACCTTATGATGCTCTCCGTATTCTACTTTATGAATTCTCTAAAATGCAAATCACTAGATAATGATAATTTTTATCTTATGTTTATTTTACCCTATCAAGTTTGTAATATTTAAAAGTAGCTTGACAAGATGTAAGCTCCAAGCATGCAAATGGATTCCATAATGATTGTTCGGTGATTCACATGTGCCAAGATAAATTTGAGAAAATATGCTAAATTCATTGGTTGATTTGAATGCATGTGAATTAATGGTCCTCTCTTGATATTGGATGATTTTACAAAATAAATTCAATATCTCTTTAAATATAAACTTAATACCAAATAAATAATATTTATGTAAAGCTATGTGAGAACCAAATTATAAAGATGGGGTCACTTAGCTAAATGTTTGAATTTTTATTTTGCAATTAAGTGAATCAAGAGCGCAACTACAAGGACAACCTTACACTTGTAGACATGACTTGGGCTAGAAAACTAGGTTGAATTAGTTTTAGGGATGGATTGGATTAGAGATAAGCCAATTGGATTGATATAATGCACATAAGCATTATGATGAGCAATAAGCATGGGGCTAGGTGCAAGCAAAAGACTAGGAACATGAGCTCAACTGTGCACACAAATGTGTTATTGTGGTCATATAATTGCATTAAGGCATTGCTCAAAACTAGGCACAAAACTAAATGAAAAATGCATTTTCACCATTATATTTTGCTCCCAACTTGAGGTGTGTGAAAAATATATTAGTATGGTTCATGCATCTTTTAGCAAGTTTGTTCTCAAATATACACAAATTAACTACAATAGATATATTGTAACCTACATTCCAGTAAAGGACAAAAGTTTCACTTTCAGATATGTTCATGACTTCTAAAAAAAAGATAAAATATTCTATGACTCCTCTTCAATTGATTGCCCTGATATGCAATTGATTGAAGAAAGATTTGAGGAGATATGTCATTGATAAACATGAACATATGAAGTAGATTGATAATAGAGTACATCATGAGATAATTATTCACAATCATCTCATCAATAAATAATAATCACAAGCTTGTAAGTACATATAATCATCCAAACTATCTAAAAGATAATTGGTCACACATTTGACATATTGCATCATGAGAAGCATTGTAATGGATTTAAAATAAAATAAAAAATAAGACAATTGTCCAAAGGCTAAAAGAGCTCATGTAAGTATAATGAAAGGCCCCAATGTGGTATCCATAAGCACATGCTCGCATAGGGTAGGATCAATGGAGAAGGATGATCAAGATGGTAGTGATGCAACCCTCTATGACAAAAACCACTCATGAAAGTACAATAAATGCCCAATGTTGCATCCATCAATACAACCATACATAGGGTAGGATCAATATTATTAAGCCTAATAGAAGCACAAAGCATGATGAGATGAATAATATAGATAGCTATGATAAATGACAGGGTAAAAGTACAAACTTGTGTCATGGTAGAGGACAATCGACATGTTTTGGTCAGACACCTTTCGACTGAATATGGTTCGGCCAAATATTGGTGGCATGCACATGGTGCTAGGTGGCGTCGATGTGGCACCAATGTTCCAGCCGGAACTAGTTCGATCGAAATGCCCAAAAACTATATATTCCCAAAAAAGCATTAAGCGACTCATTGCACTCTAGTGGCTTCCAGGATTTGCGGAGCGATTTGCAAACCTTCGATCGGACCAGGTATATTTATTTTTTATTTTTTTATTTTAAATTTTTTTAATGTTTTTTCAAGTTTCTAGATTGACATATGTACATATTGATTTATTTTATGATTTTTAGGATAATTTTTAGTTATGTTAGATTGTTAAAATTAATTAACATGCTTTGTAATGGTTTTTTTTTGGTTAAATGACATATAGTTAACTTAGTAAACCTAGTTAATCTGATTAACCTTAATTAACACGTAGTTAACTTAGTCAAACTTAGTTAACCTTACTTAACATGTTACCCTTAGTTAACTATACTTGAAATCTAGTTCACCTAGTTAACCATAGTTAACAAAGTTAACCTTAGTTAACTTAGTCAAATTTAGTTAACCTAGTTAGCCCTAGCTAACTTATTCAAATTTAGTTAACTTAGTTAACCATACTTCAAACCTAGTCAAATTTACTTTTAACCCTAGTTAACCATATTTTAAACCTAGTTAACCTAGTCAAACTTAGATAACCTAGTTAACCATACTTGAACAAACATAGTTAACCTAGTCAACCTAGTTAACCTAGTGTCAAACTTAGTTAACCTAATCAACCATACTTCAAACCTACTTAACCTAGTTAACCTAGTGAAATTTAGTTAACCTAGTTAACCATACATCAAACATAGTTAACCTAGAATAACTAATCATGTATTTATGCTTTATTCATGTGAGTTGTATAAATGTGGTTTGTGTACACACATATATTAAATATGCTTAAATTAGAAATATCATTCATTTTTTTGTCATGTTTAGATTAAATCTACATATAAATTTTGTTAATGTAAAATGTAACAAACACTTGATCATTTGAAACATTGGAAAATTATTCCTAGAAAACATTACATAAAAACATAACTTTGCATAGTTCCTATTTAGCCATACTTCAAACCTAGTTAACCTTAGCTTTAACCTAGTTAACATTAGTTAACCTAGTCAAACTTAACTTTAACCTAGTTAAGTTCCATGTACTTCAAATCTAGTTAACCTAGTCTTGAATATAGTTAACCCAATTAACTATACTTCAAATATCATTCAATTTTTTGTCATGTTTCTTAAATATATGTATAAATTGTTCATATATAGTTTTTATAAAGTATATGATCATAATGCACATGTGCTTTAAATTAGATTATTTTTTAAAACATTGTACATATGTGTATGCATGTGCATATATATATATATATATATATATATATATATATATATATATATATATATATATATATATATATATATATATATATATATATATATATATATATATATATATATATATATATATATATATATGCTTTCACATACATTTTATCTATCATACATGGAATCCTGTACTAGGGCAGCATCTGCATCATCATCATGAGCATCATCATCATGAGAGGCTAGTGTTTAGGGGGTGGTAGTGCCCTCTCTACACATAGATTTATCTCTCTGTGACAGAGAGAGAGAGAGAGAGAAGCTATTTGCTGATACTATTGCTAGATCGACTCACTCGATCGAGGTTCTCTATCATACCATTAAGACATCCACCACCCTCCCTAATAGGGATAGGGTGAATAGTATTAGAGAGGAGTTGGTCCGTATGATTCAAATAGTTGAATCATACAACCCCTAGATGATAGCATCAGCATTGATACTTTCTACACTTCTTTGTCTCGCAACGTTACTGGTACTGTGAAGTACATACATATTGACTTTGAGGTCTCCACCATTATGGTGAAGACCATGTTTTTACATTACACGGACAGGGCTCACGTTAGAGGTTATATGGTTAATAGGTGCTCATATGACCTTGTTGCACCATTTATATATCCTTTTTGGTTGGATACTCATCATAGGTGACCCCAAAAGTATGAGCTTCCACTATATTTCTGCAAACAATGGTTTGCAAAATTTCATTTGCATTATGACATGGATTACACAGATTTTCCAGGTTATGCTGGGCAGGGGAGGGGGTGTTTATTAGATAGATTCGGGCCAGTTGATGCCCCTATGCCCACTAATAAGTAGGAAAAGGTGGGTCCAAACCTTTTGATTATGCCAAAAGGTTTGAAAATGACAGTTGCAGGAGAGAGGGTACCAAATGACACTAGGAGGGATGTGTATTCTAGTCTCGCAACACAGGTTCATGAGATGTCATATGACCACTACAAGAGATACATATTACATTCTCATACTACTATTCCTACACCTACACATGATGCATCCTCTAGTGATGATCCATACCAGATAGAAGACATGCCATCTCCCCTTGAGGTTGCAACTTTATCACGGGTAGATTCTTTGTGTTGTATGGCCTCATGTTTATCTAGTGATCAACTTTGTGCGTATCAGGCTTTACAGACAGTCACTGGGATTCCTCTCAGTGGGATCTCATCACATGTCCCCCACATTCTTTTGCAAGGTTCTACTGGATCAGGTTCTCAGGGTGTACAAAGACAAGAGGATATTCTTACACCACCTACAACTCTTCAGCAGACTGTAATTAACAATGATGCATCTCCCCCTACCTAGGCCTCTTCATCATGTCGACTTTTCACCACATTGCTTACAGATGAGTTGATTGATCCCTCAGAGATGTCGTTACAAGATTCACACTTGAGCAGGATCGAGATAGCATTATATACTGCTACGATATATATTTATTTAAAATTTGATTTTATTTAAAACTTACACATGTATCTAATCGAGTATATTTCTTTTAAAATTTTGAATTAAATGATTAATATTTATATGTACTCCAGGGTCTTTTTGATAGTATGTTAGGTTTTGGAGATTTACAGACACTTGGAGATCCCATGGAGCATGACTCACAGGTAATTTTAGACATCTTTATATAATTTTTCTTAAATAAGTATTTAATTTATTCGACATGTATGCATGACACATATATTTCTTTTATTTCACACAGAGATCTAGAGGACGTTGACCACCACCAAGTCATGGATCAGGACATAGCCCTAGTTGACATTACATGTTATTTTAGACATTTGACAGACATATTATATTCTGGACATTTCATATATGCATGTATGTTATTTCATACACATTTTATTTCATATATTTCATGTACACGTGTTATTTCATGAACACATGCTATTCTACACAGTTCATGTTATATGTTCATGTTATGAATGCTCATGTGTTCATTAAGTAGACTTATTTTATGTATCTTCATGTCATATGTATTTTTTTCATGTATGTCAGTTAAAATGCAATTAATGTAATTAATTTACATTTCATACATGTAGTTAAAATCAATTATTGTATTGAAATGTCATAAGCTAAAATCAGACATAAAATCATTTTATTCTCACTAATGTCTTAAGGGGATAGATAAAAGCATGTACATAACAAAAGACATAAAAACATTTATAACTACATATGCAAAAACTATTGAACCATTGAAGCATACATAAAAACATATAAAAATTAAATAGGAACCGAACATGCATAATTATGTAAAAGCATACATAATTGAACCATCAAAGCATACATAACAACATCATAAAAGCATTTTATTCTCACTAATTTGTCATAAGTAATCTAACTAGTAAGCAATCTAGTTAATGTCATAGTTAATCTAACTAATGTCTTAAGGGGATATCTTAAGGGGATATACACAAAAGCATGTACATAACAAAAGACATAAAAGCATGCATAAGAACATATACAAATTTCATAAGAACATACTATTGAACCATCAAAGCATACATAACAACATGCATAAAAGAATTTCAAACTAAACATGCATAATTATATATATCAAAGTATTATTGTCCAAACATGCATAATTATATATCAAAGCATATCCAATATCCATTGCATCAAATATGAGTTTAAAGCTACAAAAAAAACAAGTTCAAATGTGAAAGTACAAAAGCTACCAAAAACAAGTTTAGCCTAGAGCCCTTGATACATATAGTCTAGATCCTCTCTATCTTTTATTATCTCCAAAAGTTTTTCATGTTCTTCAATAGACAACCCTCCACTTTTAGTTGCAACGTTCTCTTTTTGACAATGTCTCAAACTGTAACTTTGTCGCTATAACCAAGTGATTGTAATGTAGAACTTTTTATCCAGGCATGTATTCAATAAATTGAACACCTTTTTTTTCTATCTTCATTTGCTAATAATATGTCCCTTCAATGAAAACTACACTAGTTGCATATGACTGTCCATCACCATCTACAATTACTTTTGGCAACTTGTATTTTGCTTTCGTGCATCTTTGTAGATAATAATCTGCATTTTCTGCATTGTTAGGATTTACAACCACAACAAAAATATCACCTATGTACAAATGGATGCAATTTAAAAATTAAAAAATAAATAAGATATTTAATTTGATCACCACTTGTGATAAATTAAAATTAATCAAAAGAACATGTATGTGCACACACCTGTAACAACTAAATCAGAAACACATTCAAAATCAGTCGGATATATAGGATTATGAATGTTTACATCATGTCATCATCTTCATAAGGAAGCATTCTGATCAACTCCTTCATATACCATCATGAAACAAATCCATTTGCAATATTCTCGCATTGACTCATTGGATTGTCCTCAACACAGTCAGCAAAAAAACATGATTTTTCTCTTACTTGAATCAATGGAGATCTGTGTTGTCATGTAGTCATCACTTGATGTAAACTTTAGATACCACCAATTTTTTGACAATGGTAAGGATTGGATCAATCTATATCTGTTACAAATATGAAATAAAATTTGCACATTTTTAGATCAACAATTATGATAAAAGTGAAAAACACATGATTCAAAATTCTAAATTTAAACAAAATATTTTACCTTTCACTTCCCAAAAATAACGTTTGTTGTATTGGGTGTCTCGACTAGTAAAATAAACTTGGCACCATTCAACAATTTCTTTGCATTCTCTATCATGTTACCTATACATTTATGAATTGTTAGTTTAAAGAAAATGGATCTAGAAGCTTCTTTTGAGATTATATTACTTGAACACCATTTGTGTACTTGCAAGTTCATGTTGGCAAAGTGCATACTTTACACATTCTCTTGCTCCATCAAGCTCCCCTTTTTCATGTCCACTTTCAAAGAAGTTCCACATAAACTTAACATTGTGTCTAGCATGTTGCATGGCTAGCCAATTAAAATGCTTTTACAGATTTAAATTGTCCTGCTCGATAAAGTTGTACACATGTATGTAAGATCATTGAATATAACATTTATCATATTGAAATTAAATACATTAGATAAGAATGTAAATTTAATAACTTAAAGATAAGAATGAAAATGAATTGAAATACATGTACTTACCTGCACAAACATCAGACCAAATCCAGTGCTATGAAGCCTTTATCCCGTGATTCACGAGATCTTCAAAAAACATTGCAAAATAATGAGTCACATAGTGCCTATCATGAACTCTATCATCATTGATATAGAAATGAACCTCCTTGATGATAATGCGTTCATTTTGATCAATACTTTCTATCCCATTCAAATTAGATTGTGCTCTCTATAGATCACTTGCACAAATATCGCAACCTATTCAGAATGATAATATTGACGTTGAAACTCTGATTGAGGGGAAAATGTATAGTTCTCAGAGAAATCTACAATTGAAAGAATACAACGAGGTGGAAAATAATTTTTGGAAGCACGAAACTGTTTAGCTTGTCATTGTGCACCATGACAATGTTGGATATGTGGATATATCATAGTGCGAGATCTGGTCATAAACTCAAGGTAGGGCAATTCACTCTCCTTCAATGCAATTTTTTTGGATTCATCTTCTGTCTTAGTTCGGTATGTCTCTGTAGACACCTTAAAATCCAACTTGTTAATTAAAATTATTTTAATTAATAAAAGTCCTTATGACATCATCATTAATTAATTAATTAATTAATTAATTATTATTGTTATTATCCCCTCCCCTTTTAATTAAATCTATTTAATTAAAGAATCACTCCAAAAAATGTTTAAATCAAATTTAAACATCTTCTCTCTCCTAAATTTATTAAACCAATTTAATAAATTATTTCAACCCAAACCCTCCTAAAATAAATTAAATATTTATTTAAATCCCTAAAATCCTAGATATCTTCTAGACTCTTCTAATCCTATCCTCTCATCCCTAATCACTCCCTAACCCCGCTTAAGGGGTGATTCCTAACCCTCTTATCCTAAACCCTCTCTCCTTGACCCAAAGTCAACACCCTCATTAATCAGCCTTACAAACTCATTAATGACCCCTTACACCTTCATTAATGACTCTTAAAACCTTATTAATGAGATCCCATCTCCTTTCTTCCACCCTTGTCCCCTAGCACACTTCCCTAGTGTTTCTCACACATGTGTGAGCAACCCTTGATCATTTCAACCATTAATGCCAATTCTATCCCTTCTAAACATACCCCTAACCCTGACTCTTACCCTAACCACCCTTCCTGACCCAATCCCTTCCTCAAAATCCTATAAATATCTCTCCTTCCAAGAGAAAAATAGAACTCACCCGTTCATTTCATAACATAGTTATAATGTTCATTTGCATCTAGAATATCATAGCATATATTAGCATTGTTAGATTTCCTTCATGTTTTCATGTTTTATAGCTCATCCTAGCTTAGTCTAATGGATTAACCTAGTTCATTTCAATCATTACTAATCATTTTCATTCCATATCATATCTATATTTGATTTAAAATCAATCTTGCATCTCATCCCTAGCTCTAGAATCTGCATTTCATCACTTGTACCCTTGGAATCCTAGGGGAAAAATAGGTTCCCTATACCCAGTTTTATGCCACTTTTGGGGTCTCCATGCATTTCATGTGATCCTAATATACCCTAATATGTATTGGGGATAAGTTCATTGTGCTAGGAGAGCACACCCACATCCCTCTTAAACGAGCAAATCAAACGGTGCCCAGGTGCTCCCATTTTGGCTCAATCTGAGGTGGTTTCGTGAATTGATTTTACTATATGTCATGTATGCTCTGTTTGAACTAATGTTTGAATGTCTTATCATTCTCCCGATAGGTTAGGTTCACATCATCCACATTTTTGCACGTCTGGTGAGACCCCCACCACGCATTTCAACTATATTTTTAGGGTTTTTTGAGCAAAAAACTTACTTTTTATGAAGATCTTGTACAAACCGGTGGGAATAATAGTACAAGTAAACTCTTCTGGCCCTTTTTACTTGTATGGGACCCTTGTATTCTCGTACTATGCTATGTACTAACTCGTATTGGCCTTCTGCAAGTCATTTTGGCTCTCTACTTCTCACCTGTCCATGTTTGCTCATATGGTGACCCTTGTATACTCGTATGGGGCTTGATCCTAACTCGTACAAGTAATGTTACTCACATGGAAAAAATGGGTCATGTTTAGGGCCCTAATGCTTGGTTTGTTTGGTCTTTCAGGTTCATTTGGGCTTCCTAGTGTCCCTAATCCTCAAAATTGTAGGATCTAACTTCATTTTTGGAGGTTATCCTTGGAGAGCAAGTTGGTTATCAAAAACATCAAAGTCCTAAGGCCTGGTAATATCATTTTTTTATTTAGGAACAAAAAAATCTTTCATTTAAGCTTAAAAAAAACCATACTCGATCTCAAATGCCTAAACTGAAAGAATCTGCATATCTTCCTAAAGGGCTAAAAATCACTCAAAATCAATCCTAAAACAAAAAAATTGCATCTTCACACTTTGGATTAGGGTTTAAAATGAACCTTATCTAGGAATATTGAATGTCTAAATATTTTTCACGCAATCTAAAGTGCAATCTAGGAAGACTTCAATCTTTTGGACTTAAACAAACCCTAAATCAAATCTCAAATGCATAAATGGAATGAACAATCAAAAGCACGTTTACTTTGGAGTTTAAAATGAATCATATCTCAAATGCTTTAAAGATATCGAGGAATTTCATATCTACTTTTTGTCCTAAAGGAAAATAAACCCTAAAATCAATCTTGAGTGGTTAAGGGAAAGAACAAAGGGAAAATCAAAACAAATCTCAAACTTCTTTTTTAAAATGAATAAAAAATCCAATTCTTGAATGACTATAAGGAATGAAAAAAATAAAGTCGACTATTTCATTTGACTTCTAAACACATCCAATCTTGAGTGTAGAAAAAAATATGAAAGCAAGCAATCAAACACTTCATCTTTGAGATCCTAAAAGGAATAAAAAAATCCTATCTTGAATGATAAAGGATAAACATCTATAATTTTTTCCTAAAGTTCCTAACAAGCTTCCTATTTCAAAGAATGAACTTTGCATCCTAATCACGTGTGTTTGAAAGTCATAGAATAGAAAGAACACTTAGGAATCAATCTTGGAAAATGAACTCTCTACGATGTTTTGTTACTAGCTACAAATCCATTTAAAATCTAAGTGATTCAAGTAAAATTCATACCCTTTCCCCATGCCTTCATGGAATTTGGGTGAAAAATCAAGGTTTGGATTGGTTACTTGACTCTAGCGAGGCCTGTCCAAAGAGAAAAGTGCTTCCTCTTTGGGGAACAACCTCAACCCGGTATTTCCCTGATCAGTATTGAAACAAAGTGTTGAGCAAACTCTCACTTCATCCCCTCAAGCTCAAATGATGTGTGTTGATGGTAGCTTGAGGTAGGTGAATATCCCGACTATTTCAACATGGTCAACTAGGCTCTTAAGTGAGTTACACGCATACAAACCGATTGGTAGGATGTCACAAACCTTATTAGACACCTATTAATCAGATGCTTCCTCATCTACCCCCGAAGGCTTTCTAATTGTTGTGTAAGGAGAATAGTAATCTCCCCAAGACACTCATCATATCATTCCATCCTTGAGCACCTGGAACTGGATAATACGACATCATGACTATAGCCATTGTGTGCTTGGTGATGGTCATATTATGATTAGCTCTTGGATGTGTGCCTAAGTCTATGAGAAAAGGTTTTTTAGTCACAATCAAAACATCCTTGGACCTAAAGAAGTGTTCTCAAAATCAGTTACCCAGAAGCATTACTCAAACCCAATTGCTAATCTTTTCAAACCATGTCTAATTCAACCAAGCATAAAAAAGCCAAATTGCCCAATTCTCGTTTCTATCAGGAGAAGAAAGTTATAGAAAGAGATCTCAAAGACCATCAATCTTCCTTAACTGCAATCCAAAAAGAGAATAAATATTAGGAGAAACTAGACAATGTGGGATACAACACAAGAATCAAATAGTTTGCAACCCGCTTCCAGGTCAGTTGCCGCTTTGTTAGCCTAGAAAGTGAAGACTAGTTGGCTTATCACATATCTACATTCTTTCAGAATCTCACATCCTGTCTTGGCATCCTTACATCCTTGCATCAAAAATCATCCCTAGTTACATCCTTGCATCATAAATCATCCTTAGTTGCATCCTTTATCATAAATCATCCTTAGTTGCATCTTTGCATCATAAATCATCCTTAGTTGCATCCTTGCATCATAAATCATCTTCCTATTTGCATCCTTACATCATATGTCATCCCCTAGTTGCATCATAGGTCATCCTTTTAGTTGCATTTAGGTCATCCCATTAGAAATAGCCTCATCCAAGTCATCCTCCAGCATCCTTAAAATCAAAATTCTGAATCCAAAATCCATAATCCCAATTCCAAATCCAAATCCAAAACCAAATCCTTGAACCAAATCCAACTATCTAAACCATCCACTTAGTGTCACATCTTTTGAGTTTCTCAATCCTCATCCTAAAGCTCCACCCTTTTACTAAGCATTGTCTAGGGCAACTCGTACTTGTCCTTGTAGGCCTCATCATCTCGAGCAAGAGATTGGCATACACTAACAAGGATCTCGTCTTCCAAAGATCAACAATCTATCTTAGGTTGAAAATCCTATCCTCTTTGATCCTACATCAGGAAGAAACAACTCATTTTGACACTTAGTAAATCATCGTCATCCAAATCTAGATCAGCATCCAAAAACCCTTCAATTGATTCAAAATCCTTCAAATCCTTGTATCTTATCCTTAGGTTTTCATAGGCTTGTCCTATCCACCATCCTTAAGTTTCCTTAGAAGCATCTTGCATCCACCCATCACTGCATCTTCATCCTTAGATCCGCATTTCATGCCTGTCAAGACACGAGCTAGGAAGAGAAAGAATATGAATCACAACTTAGCAACTAGTTCATCTGATCCCAATGATCCTAACAGGACGATGGTGGCCTACAATCCGCAACCCCCACAAGTCGAGAATGTATGGGAAGACCCAACTAAAACACCTACTTCAATTTCCATGGAAGCATTCATGATCCATCCAGGGCATGCGCAAATGGTGAGTGCAATCAACAATCAGAATCATCGTGCTATATTGGCAAACTACGCACAAGAGGGTACTTCCATTCTGCCACATCTCCAACCCTTCAGTCCCACAAAACTCATCCATATCTTGGCTGACGCCTATTCTCCCATCATCCAACAAATCCATGACCCCAACTTGAAAATATCTCAGGTAGCCTCACCTATCCCCCATCTCTTGCAAACCAACTCCACAAATCCCATAGTGCAGGCAACAACACAATCCACTCCAATTTCAATCATGGACACACCACCACCATCTGAAACATTTCAAGCCGCCACTAAGGCATAAAGCTTTACACAAAACCAACCTCCACCTCCCACACAAACTACAACACAAGAAATACCTCCATCTTTCATGAGCCAAGTCTCCTCATTAGAACCATTCTCCATTATAGATTAAAGCTATTAGGAGATCATATTGTTGTCCTTGAGAGATCATTTACCACTTTGGAAGGAACCTTGTTTGTCTGTGCATGTAGTTGTGCAACATAAAGAATTTGATAATTTAAGGTGAATTTAGGCCTACCAGCCTTGGCTTCATTAAGCCAGAATTGCAGAGGTACTAGTGTGTGCATGTCAGTTGGCCAAAAATAGTCCATCATTTTTGGGCACCAGCAAATTGGCGACTTTGTTGGGGAGAGTTGCGCACAACAGGTGTTGTGAAGTTACCCATAATTTTAGATTTCATAGACCAGGATCAAAAAGTAGTTACAATAGTTTGTTCGAAAGCATATTCTAGTGGAAGTAAGAACCTGAAAGATCAACAAATCGATATATTCCTCAAAAGAGGTGGCGACTCTATTCAATATAGTCTTCAGTTGGTAGCTTTTTTAGGGAGAAGAGCTTAGATTCTTTGATTGATTTATTTCCTTCATTTGGAGGTGGCGACTCTATTGTGTTTTGATTTGTACTTCAATGAAGGGAGTTTCTGGATCATCAGTGACTATGTTGAGGGAGTAATGTTTTTTTCTCATTTTTTGAAAGAGCAAATATTGTTTTAGCAAAATATTCCGACCAAAGAAAAGGAAACAATATCTTCCAGGTGAAGATAGACCGCTAGATTTGGGAAGATTCAACTATGATCCTAATGGTTTTTAAGACTCTCACTTATTGCACCCAAATTCTATGGGTATGGTAGTGAATGTGCTCTCAATCATTTGAATGCTTTCTACAAATTCTACATGCATACAAAGTGGATTTGGAAAGTCATGCAATGAGGATTTTTGTTAGAACCTTGGAATATTTTGCGATGGAGGCATTTGACTTATTGCCTACGCAAAGTATCTCATCATGGGAGGAACTCAAGCAATGGTTTCTAGATGAATTTCATGATGCAGGTAAGGAAGGAGATGATATGTGCTATCATGAATAGGATGAAAACCAAAATTGCATTATGGAAGAAGAATATTATGTCTCCCTTAGATGAGTTTATCAATTTGGAAAGATATGAAGGTGAATCTGCAACCCATTTATTCGTAAAGATGGCAATTATTTATCTGGAGATACCATCAGACATTATGCCTCCACTCAAGAAATTTATAAAAAAGATTCGTGAATTGGGAATCTCACTAGAAGACCCTGATTTGAAGCTTCTCTTTCAGAAACTAGAAGAGTGTTCAAAATCCAAGCAAAAACATAACGATGTTCAAAATAAAGTTCCAAACGAAGAGGAAGTTTTAGATCAAATTAAAGAAGAATTCATCCATGATGAGACTTGTATGGAAATGGATAAATTTCATGATCAAGAAGAAAATCTTCTCAGTACAGAAGAAATTTCAGATTTATTAGATATTGAATATCATAAACATGTTCAGGAAAATTGTCCAAAATTTTTCTCAATCCACCATAAACATATTAATGGATCAATTCATATTAAGGAGGTATTTGGTGAAGAAGAAAATGAGCCTTGAGAGGATAAAACATTTGATGATGATTTTGAAAATTTCCTAAGTAATGAAACTCCAAAGGAATGTGAAGATATGTTTCCCAAGTATGAATCATTTTTTAATCCATTTTGTGAAATAGAAATGCATCCAAAATGTGGAGATAAAATAGAATTACGTACAGTAGGTGAACACAGAAGAATGTCAGCAGATAGTAGCGATGAAGATATCAGTCTTGTTGATGAGGCAAATAGTGGCTATTAGGAGGAAAATTTCAATAAAGACATGGATTATGACACACTAGATGATATTTTATATGATGGATCACAGGAAAGCTTCCAGGGAGGTATATTTAAAATCTTTATATCTTTAAATCCATTAGTTGAAAAAGAAGCAAAAGAAGGTATATTTAAAAATAGCCTAAAATTTTCAAAAACATTATATAATGATACCATGGGAAAAAATGAAAAAACATATGAAGAGGTAGATGAATTATTTTTTACTCCTACAGATAATATATGTCCCAAAACATTATGTAAAAGAGCAGAAGAAGAGAATGCATTTAAAGATGACCTAAATTTTTCAAATCAACTATATACTGAAAGAATAATATATAGTGATATAGTCGAAAGGAAAAATTTATTTCACCAAAATAATTTTGATAATCACTTTCATTCTAATTCTTCATGTGAAACTAATGAGATGTTTCTAGAATATGAGGATATGATGTCAATAAGCAAAATACAATATGGTGAAAATTATGAAAATCTGACGGGGCCGAATTTGCATACTATGGTTGAAAACATAATTATTTCAAGAGGGAATAATGAAAATTTACCAAAGATCTTTTCCCAGAAAAATGTTGCTTCTACTGAAAATGATCAGTTGTACAATGAAAGGAATAATCAGATTCACGACATCCAGATTTCTCATAGGAAAATGATACACTAGATAAGTGATTACAAAAATAGAGGTCATCAAATCAAATACAAAGGAAGTTACAACAATTTATTTCCAGTTCAGATGACACTGAAGGGATTTGTCCATAAAGGAAGTCGTGATCAACTTGTTCAAAATAATGATCCGAGCAGTAGTAATATCTTTATAATAATCCTATTGCTACTTGATAAAAACAAAATTTTCGACAGAGGTAAAGTTGTCATTCTTTATTAAGCACCAAATAGGTAAGTATATTTTATAATTTTTAATATTTTGTGTTCCCTTTCTTTTTTAAAAAAAAATCATGCCTTAATATGTCATTTTTAAAAATCATTTTATATGTATTGTTTTGTTCTTGTCTGCATTGGAAATAAATTTATTGTTGTTAAAAAAAATGAATCACATTTTTATATTTAGGCTCTAGATTTGAGGCCATTTTTTAGTAGCAAATGAATGTTTCTACATCTAAGATGACTCCCAAGCATTTTCCCATAACCAAAGGGAAATTTTGTGGTACTTCAATGTGTTTTGAGATGCCAGCATACCCAAAAACGCCCAAACATTTCTAAAAATGCCCAAAAATTTATAAAATGATCCAGATTTTAATGGTTGCGAACTGGCAAAAGACATAGTTCTAAAGCTAGTATTGGACTTTGTATCGATCCAAATCTGGCTCAATAGAAGCTGAGGAACCATCGGTAAATAACTATATTGGCAGGGGAGCGATGGAGAAGAAGAGAATTCCTTCCAAACTAGGAGTAAGGAGTCTGAGAGAGGCATAGAGTGAGTGATTATGAGACCAGTTGACAACAAATGGTCAATCAACAAATAAGACAATTATCGAAGGAGACAATTGTCGAATCAACAAAGCCTAAGGGAGTGGAACAATCAGTAAGGGAATGGGGACAAGAGGATCGCACATAAGCATTTTTGGAGACTCACAACATCAGCATATAGTCAGCAAAATAGATTCAACATCGATATAATCTGAAGAATGAGCATCCCAGTATGATGGTAATGATCCCCTCATTAACAAGGGTAAGGATGCATAAGTACTTGAGTCAATTGCACCCAAACATCGTAGAGATATATAAGGGAATAATACAGGCAGAAATATCAGACATAACTGCCTAATCTGTGCACATGATCAATAATCCATCAAACCAGATTTATTATCAACAATGACTAGGAGATAGTACTTTTAATCCTATGATTAGTTCACTACATGCCTCTTATTGAGCATGTGAAACTAACAAAGTTGATTTTGAATTTTATATATTGAAGTACGACATCTTTGTATCTCGCATTGGTTGTGCACTTCTTGGAGTGATTGCACTCACTATTTTTGGCTCAGGGTGGATTGCACGCAATGTTGCATTGGCTGCATCTGTGGCATTCATGATATACGCCAGTTCTCTGCATCCTCCTGCTGTCGGTTTGCCATTACTTTTGATTGATGCACCAAAGTTTTAGCATTTGGTGGTACTCTATATTTCCTGGAGCTGCGGATTGCATTTTATTTTGTCTTTGGCAAGAGGTAATTCATTTTAAGGTAAATATTGAGGTAAGAATTTTGTTGTTTTGACATTTGGAGGTTAAAACATTATTAATTTTTCTTATAGTTTATTTATTTGGATTTTTTTAGGGGAAATTATATTTGTGTGAAATGTCCTTACAAGATTTATTTATACTTAAAAGTAATTTCTCATCTTATTTAAATTTTGCCCTAAATTGAGCACTTTAATAAATATTTCATCGTGGTTAGTAGTGTTGATTTTAATGATTTTTGGTATTATATTAACATTACGTTTCAAGTGGTCTGCTTCTTCCAGAGAATGCTGGATTCTTGTTGCATCCAAGCATGAATGCACATCCCCAATAAGAGCCACTGTTGACACCTGAAAATTCAGGTCCTAAATATGCAAAATATCAGGGAAGTATAATATTTATTTTCATTTTCATGTTATTTCCCTATGTTAAAAAATTAAGCAATTGAAAAGTCCTAAATAATTATCATTATTCTATTTTCATGTTCATGGAATAAGCTTTTAATTATTTTATTTCAATGAATTAAATGCATGTATATTTTGAAATAAAAATAATTATAAAAGAATAATTAGGTTGTTGGGTAAAAAAGGTGGTGAGAGGGAGTTGAACATTCAACCTCTCAAGCCAACCCTTTTTTCCTACCTACCTACCCTTTCACCCTCTAACCAGTTAGTATATTGTTATTCCTTGAGAGGCTTTGGAAGTAGAATTAATTTATTTACATTTTCGTGTGCAGGTGAGAAAATCAAGGCAAATTTTCACACACGGAGTATATCTTAACAATTTTATTTTAATTTTCAATATGAGTATTCTTTGCTTATATATTATTCACAAAATTAGTTTCAAGAAAAAGAGTGGAGAGAGGGAATTAAACACTCGACCTCTCGACCCACCCTTTTTCCTATCCTAACTACCCATCCTACCCTAACCAATTGTCCTATTGTATTCCTTGGGAATATGGGTAGAAGAGTAAGGAAAGATTTAGATTATTTTCTAAAGTGAAATATCATAATAAGGTAATTCATTTTGAAATGTGTTATTATATTTATTTGTTTTGAAATTATTTGAATGTTGCTAAAACTAAAATCATTTAATATTTTTGGCATAAATTTAGGTTTTCAAAATACTTAAATACAATATTTCACATCACCCTATAGTAATTTTAAGAATCAATTAGTAGGGTAAAAGGGTGTAATGGATTTTATTTTACTTTATTATTATATTTGATTTGTATTTTTCACCTTTCTCGTTTATTGAAAATATTAACTAGGTGATTTAAATACATATGCTCCTTTTATTATGTTTTAAATTTATTTTATAAAGGTGCATAATTAGGGTTTTATTTTAAAAGAGTGTAAAATTCTTAAGCTACCCTAAACATGTTTTAAAAGAATACAAGAGCATATTTTTTATTTTTTAACATCATGATTCCTTAATGTTTGAAAATAATTGAAAGGAAATAAGTTTTTATGTTTTAAAAGTATTTTATTTCTAGAAAAGGAAATAATGAGCTCTTACTAATGTATGTTTTCTTAAAGTAATTAAGTTGCCCTAAAATCAAAATGTATTTTTATTTTCTTAGAGTAGATTGTAAAAATATATTTTTATTTTTTACCTTGGAGTGAATTGCATAATGTTAGGGCTACTTTCTAAAATTTATCCTCTTTTTAAATATTAGCAATATTACCCTATGTAAATGATTTGAATTATCATTTTAGGGTAAGTATTGCCCTTTTATTTTCTAGGGTGAATTATAATATTTATAACTATTGCACCTGAAATTCTAGAAACATATTTATATGAGATTAATATTATTTCATGTATTGGAAAAAACATTTTTGAAAGGAAATATATTATGTTTAAAATTTAAAAGTAAAAATTCAATAAAAAACAAACAAACTATATTATCTTCCTATTAATGGATTTTAGGGTTGTCTTATTAATAGGACTCCTATACATTACATCAAGTATTTTTATGTAATGTTTTATTTTGAAATATTATTAACTATTAGACATTATTAAATAAAAGTTTATTTTAGAGTTATTCGATTTTTGATTTGATGTGAAGGAGATATTAATAACCAAGCAAATTACCTGAGGAATTGACGAACACATATTTTGTTATTCATTAATACGGGAAATGTTTTTTCCTCAAACCATTTATATGGTTAATGTTGTAATTTTTAGGGTTAGTTGTAGGATTAGGTTTTTGTGAAAAGGTGCGATTTTCATGGGAAACCTTTGAAATAGATATAAATAGTCATTTGAAATTAAAAAACAACACGACAATTTGGAGAAAAACTCCGACAATTACAATTCTGAACCATTATATACAAATTTTCAAATACCAAATGAGATAAGTTATTTTCCGTTTATTTGAAGTTATATGTTATTATTTTCAATTAGTCCTTCAGATACTCTGTGTATAGGAGTGTTTCACTATGTTATATTCCCTGAATATTATAATTTGAAGTTAATATATACAACTTGAATATCAATTGTAAGATCTATGTATCTTCTATTGTTCTTATTAGTCTCTTAATTTGAGTTAAATTCGATAGGATTAGTTGTATACATTGATTTCAATTGTAAATCAAGTGGAAGCCTGTGGAATGATAGTCTTGTTTTATTAAAAGTAAGTTTTTAAAATTGTCTCTGATTGTACGTAGGATTGAGAATTTCTAACTCTATAACCCAAATATTCAATAGACACTGATCTTCTATTTGTTTGAAATTGTTATTCGGTTCTTATTTTGTAGTTCGTAAATAAATTTGAATACTTTTCTAAAGAATTTGCAATTAGGGTTCTTAGTGATAATTCAGTTTAATTTAGATTTTATAGATTAAAGCTATCAGGAGATCATATTGTTGTCCTCCAAAGATCATTTACCACTTTGGAAGGAACCTTGTTCGTTTGTGCATGTAGTTGTGCAGCATAAGAAATTTGATAATTTAAGGTGAATTTAAGCCTACCAGCCTTTGCTTGATCAAGCCAAAATTGCAGAGGTACTAGTGTGTGCCTGTTAGTTGGCCAAATCCAAATCATCATTTTTGGGCACCAACATGTGCTTAATTTATTTCTTTGCATAGTGGTTGTAATTGAGTTATCTAATGAATTTTGTGATATCTATTTGGGTATCAACCTTACAATTAGAGTGTGGAGGATAAAAAATTGAGTTGCTCAAAGAACTCTTCTTTCAAGGATTTTCTTATGCTTTTTAGTTATTTCATTGAAAGGTAATTATATAGATAGGACATTAAATTCCTCTTGTATTGAAAATGCATTATTCTTATATTTGACCTTACATTGAGATGAATGTCATTGTTATTGAGTTATGTGATTGGTTATAAATTGGTTTTCATGTCTTGGTGTTGAAGCCTAGTATAAATGCTTTGTGATTTGATCAAATCACTTATGTTGATTAAGGTAAAATGAATGGAAGAAATTATTTTTGCACTTAAAATGAATTTAATGAATCTTGGAGTCATCTTGGGTGGTTTGTAGACCCACCATGTCTTCATCATGTTTTACTGTGGAGTTTTGAGTAGTGTTGTCAGATCTTTAGGCTGATTCACGTCCCCTTGCAGAGTGCTACATAACTAGAAAAGTGTTGTGATTATGTGTCCTTACATCATTTTTCTTAGGGAAGGATCTAGGAGTGTTGGTGAGGTCACTATGAACCTTCTCATCTTCTCTTTTAGCATTTTGGTAGTTTTTAGCAGCAGAGGGAGTCAATCGTTAGTTTCTTCCTTGAGTTAGATTGTGTCATTTTTGAGCTCTTTTAGTGTCATGCTAGGAATTAATATTTAATTGGTAAAGTTAATTTTTTTTATTTTGTCTCTTTTAGGAATATTCTTAAGGAGTCCCTACAAGCTCTTTGTCCTATTTGAGTTCCCACATGTGTGAGTATAATCCATTAAATAATTACTCCAACAATGTGGGGTATTAACTTTCCTCCTCCTAAAGATCGTGACACTTTGTACATACATAGGATGTTAGATGGAATCCTTATACATAGGAATTATATTTTAACTCCTCTTTCTCACCTCCATATATTTGAGGTGCCTCTCTCATTTTTTTTCCAATGTAGCATTTCAATGCTCTCTCTCTCTCTCTCTCTCTCTCTCTCTCTCTCTCTCTCTCTCTCTCTCTCTCTCTCTCTCTCTCTCTCTCTCTCTCTCTCTCACACACACACACACACACACACACACACATTGTACATTATGTAGGCTTTTCCATATACATAATATTGGGGTTCCCCTTTAAAAATATCATGTCTCCATGTTGGATCTTGGTGTGTATGCTCTTCATTTAGCTTTTCAAATGGTAACATTTATTTCAAACAATTTATCTTGATTAGTTAATTTATGATTCTCCATGTTATTTTCCTTTCATGGTATCAAAGTAGATTGCCATTAATCTTGTATTATTGAAATATTATAATTTTTTTAGGACTCACCATTACACACACTCTTGAAGAAGAAAGAAGAGAAGATTTATTTGTACTAAGATCTTTCTTGTGTAGGTTTTATGATTTTAGTTTCACATAAAAGTGTTAGTTTTAATGCTTTTTTTTTTGTATGCTTAGCCTCTATCATTTTCCTATGCAAGGTTATGAATTATAGTTTTTCCCCTATAATATAAATCAAGTTTGTATTGATCAGTAAGATATTTTTCTTTTGTTTCACTCTAACATTTTTTTTTCAATTATCTTTAGTTTATAATCTTCTCATTGGTTTTTTCTTTGCAAGATTTATATTTTCATCTTATCTCTAATCTTAAATCTTTGTTGTTACATTATACCTCTTTAGTTTTAATCAATCTCTCTTTTCATTATTGCTTATCGAGCTCTTTGTATCACCACCTACCTAGCTCACTCCTTGTATTTCTCTTTGTATCTTTGTAATTCAAAACATATAATTTTCTCATTGTACCACTGCCTATCTCTATTTTTGTTGCTTTTACCACTTCATAACTACACGCTAAGTTGTTTTGTCTCTTTTCCTTTGTCCTCTTGGTATCTGGAGCCTTCTAGGCATTGCCATTATGTTGATGAGTACCCACAATAGTATTTAAGACATCTCCTTGCCTTTAGAAGCATGTTGTCACTTGGAAGTGACTTGTCATCCTTTCATTCAATAGAGAGTTGATTCCTCCCGATTCCACAATTATTTGTGTTGTTTTCTCTTGTCCTTGTGCTTACTTTTTATACATCAGATCTGATATCATTACTTGGTTAGTTGTCATTTCCTTATCATAATATCAATTTCCTTTCATACATTTACATATCACATCACATTCGCATTTCCTTCTTTATCACATTAAGGGAAAGGTGAACCCCAATTCTCCACTCTCACTTAGATCTTGCATTAGCATCCCTTCATCCTTTTTGGGTTGTGCTAATCTGATTTATTTGAGGGTGAGCCTTTGGGAGAACATTTTTCCTAATGTACAACACAATTTGGTGAGTAATCTACACTCTTAGCATTGCTCACCATTTTCTATTGTACAAATATAAATCAAGTTTGTATTGATCAATAAGGTTTTTTTCTTTGGTTTCACTCTAACTTTTTTTTTCAAATATCTTTGGTCTATATATCTTCTCATTGGTTTTTGCTTTGCAAGATTTATATTTTCATCTTATCTCTAATCTTATCTTTGTTGTTACATTCCATCTCTTTAGTAAATCAATCTATGTTTGTATTGCCACATATCTAGCTTGCTCCTTGTATTGCTCTATGTATCTTTGTAATTCAAAACATATAGTTTTCTCACTGTATCGCTACCTGTCTCTATTTTTGCTACTTGTACTACATCATAACTGCACACAATTATTTTCTCTCTTTTCCTTTTTCCCCTTGGTATCTAGAGCCTTCTAGGTGTTGTCATCATGTTGATGAGTACCCACAATAGGATTTAGGACATCTCCTTGCCTTTAGAAGCATGTTGTGGCTTAGAAGTGATTTAACATCCTTTCATTAGGTAAAGAATTGATTCCTCCTGATTCCACAATTGTTTGTGTTGTTTTCCCTTGTGTTTATGGATCTTCTTACTTCTTCTCGAGTGGACTAGAGATGACTATACCCTCGTCCTACTCTTTGCCTTAGGAACTGATAGTGTCACTGTCTAGTTAAGCAATGTTAGCTCCCAAAATTACTTCATTGGTAATGATTTTTTGAGTGTGTCATTAGCCTTGTGTCTAAAGTTGGTAAGCGTGGTCTGATGTGGATTGGAGGTCGAGGATTCCTTCATCCTATCCTTGTGTGGTTTTGTGCAAGAACATGACCATGAGTTGTATCAATTTTCATCAAGGTGTCATCCTCTCTCTTGTTGGTGCATCATGGTGAGTTCCTGTCACACTTGTTAGTCTTCTGCTAGTGCCGCCTTGCTTGTGCAATGATGAGGTCTTCTGCAGTCATTCATCAGTCTTGTAATGTTCATACGACACTTGTGTGCATGTTGTAATGCAAAGACAACATGTCATTGTCATATCTTTAGTCTTGTTGGTTGTCATTTAAAAAAAAAAGTTGTTTTGCCAAGCTTTGCCTTTATCCTTCAATCGAGGCATTACAAGTAATATTAGAGAATATGCAAGACATACTCAAATTAAAAAGCTTGATATACTTCATTTATGTAAAGTTCGTTAATAGACATTCAAACCCTCTAAACTTAGACCAACTCTTGTTAATTAAAAATTACATGAATTTTTATATTTATATTTAGTTGTCCTATTTCTCGCAAACCTAAACTATCCTATATAATTAACTTGAACAAATGTTTAAAGTTCAAAATATCATTTTGAAGTCTATAAGACTTATATAATTAACTTGAACAAATGTTTAAAGTTCAAAGTATCATTTTAAAGTCAATAAGGCCTATCTTGTAGACTTAAGAATTTCATTAATTAGCTTCTAGAAATAGCCTCTTGTCTAAAGTCCTCTTTACTTCATGCACATGTTCTTAGTGGACCCCAAAACCATACTTAATAAATAATATATATATTCTCAAATCTATAATTAGGATGGCGTATGGGGGAATTGGAATTTGATTTGTAAATTGATAGTGCCATGAACCTTTCTTGCAAAAAATGAAAAATACATGTGACAAGCTCTGTAAAGTCTTCAAATTGAAGTGGAGACCCATGAATCTTGAACTTGAAAGAGACTTCAGTGCACATGAATCAGGACGTGTCTATCCATAACCGGTCAAAGTGGAAATCGAAACCCCACTAGGTATGAAATAAGCTTGGAGAAAACAATAGAGAATTGCATAATAACCGTACTAAAGAAATATGACATGTTATTATGGACTACAGATTCCACCTGCTCTTACTCTCATAGGCTGTGCAGTGGGGGTAGATGTTATTAAATTTCTTCCAACAACAATTCTTTTTTAACTACATGTTTGCAGAAATCTCAAGGCTAATGTTAACAAAAGTCAAAATTGTAGAACAAAGCATCTTAGCTGAGGCAGGTAAGCATCACAAGAACAATAATGCTGTCATAAATCATTGTTTATTATCAAATTCGTGTAAACAGAGATTCGTAAATTATGCTGATAGAAAAGTCCCGTGTTTTACCATACGCGCATACTTTCTCAAGTAAGAACAAAGACTTGACCAGAGTGATTGACTTCTTGCCCTAATCCAGTTCCCCTTTCAGACGAATCCTGGCATTTAACATACTTATTATCACTGTCCGCATATGTTCAATTTAGCGTGTTTGATCCGCTCACGAAAGCTTCTCCCTGGAAAGATAAACGAAATCGATTTGCAGGCTCCTGGTACGGCAAAACCCTCTTGACCCATTTCCTAAGTTTGCTTTTAAAGGCATATGCCCATGTACCCATTTCATCAGTTGGGATGATTTTGCAGTGTTTTCGTTCTTCCAGCACCATGTTTCCAAGCGCTCGAAAACTGGTATTCTTCTTTTTCCTCTTCCTCTGTATTGCTGCTAAAGTTCAAGGACAAGATATTACGCCTAATATCTCAGGCTACAGTTGCTCTGATGGCCCAGCACCATGTTATACGTATGCTTTTTATAAAGCCCAACCTAGTTATACTGATCTGGCGGATATCGCTAACTTGTTCAATACTCAAACTTTCAATATAACAACAGCTAATGATTTGCCTGGTGATACTACTTCTGTAGCTGTAGGGCACGCTTTGCTTATTCCCATTACATGTGATTGTATGAGAAATTATTCTCAGGCCAACGTAAGCTACCAGATCCTGAAGGACGATACCTTTTGGAAGGTTTCGACAGTGAATTTTGAGTATTTGACCACATATCAGGCTGTAGAAATTGCAAATCCTTCTTTAATAGTAACAAATCTGACTATCGATACTGTAGTTGTCTTTCCAATTAGGTGTCAGTGCCCGTCCAAAGCCCAAATCAATGAAGGGATCAAAATGCAGATAACATATGTTGTACAGAAAAAAGATACTGCGGAATCCGTCAGTGCAGAATTTAGTGCAAAGCTTGAGGATTTGAAGTCTCAGAATGATATAACTTCCAGTTTAATTTCTAATAATACACTCCTGGTTCCTGTTTCTGAAAAGCCATCATTAGCTCAATCTCCATCCCCTGCACCATCTCCATCGTCAAATACAAATAATAGTTCTCCTGTTCCTGAGATTTCTTCAGGCGGGGGATCAAATAATGGCGTTGTTATTGGGGCTTCCATAGGTGGGGCCGTGGCGCTTCTGGTAATAGTTGTATTGGTTTTTTGTGTTCTGAGAAAGAGGACACAGAAATATGGATTAACAAGAACTTCGGAAGATCCAAAAAGGTTTTCAGATCCGAGAGTGGGGTCATTTGAAAGAAAAAAGACTCAGTATGATGAACTTTTGGCCGGTGTTACAAGTAGCATAGGCAAGCCTCACATATTTTCTGCCGAGAATGTACAGAAAGCAACTCAGGATTTTAGCCCCCTCTGTAACATAGAGGGCTCCGTTTACAAAGGTGTTTTAGATGGTAAGGTTTATGCCATAAAGCAGATGAAGGGAGAAGTTTCTGAAGAGTTGAAGATTTTGCAGAAGGTCAATCATAGTAATTTGGTGAGATTAGAAGGATTTTGTATCAGTTCAGAGGGTCAATCTTGCTTAGTTTATGAGTATGCAGAGAATGGTTCTCTCAATTGCTGGCTCCATGACCCTGAATCCATTCCGAAGGAGGCTGCTTCCACTTTGAGCTCTGCATTTCTTCCATGGAAGATCAGATTGCAAATTGCCTTGGATGTTGCCAATGGGCTTCAATACATTCACGAGCATACAACCCCTAGTGTTGTGCACAAGGATGTGAAAAGTAGCAATATTCTCTTGGATGGAAATTTCAGGGCGAAAATTGCGAATTTTGGAATGGCGAAATCAGGGATAAATGTTCTGACAAGACACATAGTAGGCACACAGGGGTACATGGCTCCAGAATACCTTGCAGATGGTCTGGTGACCCCCAAGCTTGATGTGTTTGCATTTGGAGTTGTGCTGCTAGAGCTGATTTCTGGAAAAGAAGCCATAGTGCGTGAAGGGGGAGTTCCATTAGCAGGGAAAGCAGGTCTTCTTTGGACACAAATCAAACCTGTTATGGAAAGGGAAGACAGAGAAGTGGAACTGAAACAGTGGATTGATCCAAATCTTCAAGGTGTTTGTCCTGATGATAGTGTTCTTTGCCTTGCAATGATAGCCAAAGCCTGCGTCGACGAGGATCCTGGAGCACGACCAAGCCTTCCAGAAATAGTCTACAAGCTCTCAAAAGCATTGGAGACACTTATGGAAAATTCTGATGAAAGTTTTGAGGCTCCGGTTCAAGTTATTGCAAGGTGATTCTCCATGTTTTGCAGTATCTCCTCTTGACTTGATCGTCATCAGAGTATTTTGTTGATCCAAACCATAAGGTCCATAATTCGTCTGCTTTATATTCTGGTATTATACCCTGACTGTTGAGGACATCGACGGATGATGCAGTGGCTCATATTCGAAACATGTTTTCCCTGAATATCTGCATGCTTACAGGTACTTTTGCAGGTCCTACAGAAATCCCAAACTATGAGTATTTGTAGTATTATAACTCCAAAAGGATATTTTATATTTTTCAGTAACTGTTTATAAATTTTCAGGCATAAATGATGCAGCTAAGCATTCTACTGTAATAACCTATAAGCATAATGCATTTTCTATAATATTATGACGAGTATGCAGACTATTGCAAACAATAAATTGCATTCATTCAAGCAGAGTACTGCAAAGCTTAAGAGTCAATTCCGGTTTATATGGTAGATCGATTCACTGTATGCATTATAACATAATAGGAGAATATTTCAAGCTCTTTAGGCGTCTTGTTCCTGCGAGCAAAGAAATATTGACACTAGATTTTAAAATGTGAGAGGCATTCTTGTGAGTGCCTTCAGAATGTTTGAGAAAAATATATTCCTTCTTTGACCTGTTTTGACTCTGCACTCTGCAACCACGCAGTATGTTATTCTTTTTCATATCTACTCTTCTTTTGCAAGATTTTAAGAGCTTTCTTTTTCATATCTAATCCTTCCCTGCATGATATTAAGAAATTTTTCATATCTATTCTTCTTCTGCATGATATTTAGAGATTCTTACAATTAGCTGTAGCTGCTCTTTGCCATGTTCTGAAATGTTGTTCCATGGATTTTCCCCAGATTTGATTTTCTGGGAAGCATCTTGTTATTTTCCATGTATCAGCTAGGTCCTTTTTGTGATGGGGGCTATCTGATAAATTCCTCATTACAGTTTGAGTGTGGCTTATTTTTCCAACTTCATCCTTTGAGCCACACTTTCCACACTTCGGTGTTCAGTTCTCTCTGTCTGGCTGTACTTCTGTCTGGCTCTACTTAAACCTAGGGCCTCTCAATGTATACTGGTGTGCACTACCACTGGACTATTGGTTCAATTATATAAACAGGGCTTTTTTGTAGGCTTCCCATTATAGTTCAAGTGTGACTCATTTCTCCTACACGATTTCCTTGTAGATTCTTTGCTGTTGAAAGTAGACAAATCTTTACAGGGTGCACTGCACCAAGCCTAGTTTCATAAACTTGGGAATTAATAGATGTATGTTGATGATTATAGATAAAGTTCCTAATGAGAAGCTTCAGATCTCATTCCGAAGGCAGGAAGAAAGTTGTTCTGATAAGCTGATAAACATTGAACTTTGAATTCAGGGAAGTATAACTGAAATACCAAAATGACAGAGTATTATAAGCTTGAACCAACATATGGAAAGTTAATTTCATTTATCTTCACAATGGCACAATTTTCATAGTAGTTAGGGCAGAGGCAAGGCTGTTAGGCTTTTACAGTTCTCCTGGATTGCTCTGTTGGAGAATTCTCAGCAGGGCTAGCGTGAACTGGTGTTTTGTTTCCTAGGTCAGGCTGGTTCAAAATCATAAAAATTTCCTAATCATCACAATCTACACAGGGACGGAAATCTGTTACTGGTATGGAAGGTCTGGCAAAGCTTTCTACATTAGAAAAATAAGAAGAATGTGTGCTAGAGATCAGTTGTGCAGAAAAACACAAGAGTTGCAATTGATACCTGTGTTTTTGTCTAATTCACTGGCCTTATGGGGTAAGTTTGTTTTAGGCAATTTGTCCAAACTGAACTGAAACAGGATTTGGGAAAAAAAAAAACCCTTGTCCCCATACCCTGATAGGTTCCAGAGCACAAGTCCAGGCAGATTTAAAAGGACAAAATAAAGCCTTACCCATACAAATGCCCATCGGGAAGGACAAGGCGGGGGTGCTTGAAGCATATTTATCTATCTTAAAAGCTTAACCATACTTGGATCTTAAATTCATAAGAATATAATATTTCTACAAGTTCGTCGTATGAGGTGTGATTTGGTGGCTAGAATTTTTTTTGCAGGCATTTTTCAACGTTACACACTCTCTGAACCACCGTCGTCATTTGAATGATAAAAATATATTGAGATTGCAAATGTAGCTCACTATTTTGACAGAAGTTTGATTGAATGCTGATCAAGATTAGGCAAATTAGTAGTTTTTGAGTGTTTTCTACTGGTTGTTGGTTTAAAGAACTCTTAAATGCAAGCTCTCAGAATAAACGCCGCCATCCGCTCTTAACGAGAACCATGTCAATTTTTTGGGTGTACAGAAATGCGAATTCTTCAGCTTGAAAAGTTTAGGATCTTTTATTAAAGTTTAGAATTCTTCATGTTAACCAGAGTTCATCTTATACGCAAGGAAGTGTTCATGATATGTGGGTAAAGCTTTTCCGAATTTATTTCGGCTAGTCAATTGTTTAAGGTGGATCTAACAAATAGTTTGAGCCTTCTTAAGTTTAAAGAATATTGTACCAAGTCAAACTATACAATGTCAAAAAAAAGAAGATGATTATTGGAACTCTTGGTAATAGGCTTTGAAATGGAATAAATGTTTGTCCCTTGCTTGATTGGGGAAGTAAATATGATTAATTGACCATTGAATGTGAGGTGCAGGAGTAGAATAGAATGATTAGATCAGTTAATATTAAATAGTATAATATTGTAAATAATAATAAATGAAGGGAGAGAATATATAGCTTCTTGACTAAAGATAATGTGTTTTGATTGATGAAGAGTGAGTTTGAGGTGTTTCAAAATTTGGAAATGTTCCATACAATTATGTCTATGGATGAATATTAAAATATTCTTTCTTCTAAGTTGGGTTATTTTTGTGGTTTTCGATTTAGTTGGTGGCTACTTGATTTGTGTCTAGTAATTCAACCTTATGATGCTCTTCGTATTCTACTTTGTGAATTCTCTAAAATGCAAATTACTAGATAATGATAATTTTTATCTTATTCTCATTTTTACCCTATCAAGTTTGTAATATTTAAAAGTAGCTTAACAAGATGTAAGCTTCAAACATGCAAATGGATTCCATAATGATTGTTAGGTGATTCACATGTGCTAAGATAAATTTGAGAAAATATGCTAAATTCATTGGTTGATTTGAATGCATGTGAATTAAAGGTCCTCTCTTGATATCGGATGATTTTACAAAATAAATTCAATATCTCTTTAAATATAAACTTAATACCAAATAAATAATATTTATGTAAAGCTATGTGAGAGCTAAATTATAAAGATGGGGTCACTTAGCTAAATGTTTGAATTTTTATTTTGCAATTAAGTGAATCAAGAGCGCAACTACAAGGACAACCTAGGACAACCTTACACTTGTAGACATGACTTGGGCTAGAAAACTAGGTTGAATTAGTTTTAGGGATGGACTGGATTAGAGATAAGTCAATTGGATTAATATACTGCACATAAGCATTATGATGAGCAATAAGCATGGGGCTAGGTGCAAGCAAAAGACTGGGAACATGAGCTCAATTGTGCACACAAATGTGTTATTGTGGTCATATAATTGCATTAACGCATTGCTCCAAACTAGGCACATAACTAAATGAAAAATGCATTTTCACCATTCTATTTTGCTCCCAACTTGAGGTGTGTGAAAAATATATTAGTATGGTTCATGCATCTTTTAGAAAGTTTGTTCTCAAATATACATAAATTAAATACAATAGATATTTTATAACCTACATTCCAGTAAAGGACAAAAGTTTCACTTTCAGATATGTTCATGAATTCTAAAAATAAAATAAAAAATTCTATGACTCCTCTTCAATTGATTGCCTTGATATGCAATTGATTGAAGGAAGATTTGAGGAGATATGTCATTGATAAACATGAACATATGAAGTAGATTGATAATAGAGTACATCATGAGATAATTATTCACAATCATCTCATCAATAAATAATAATTACAAGCTTGTAAGTACATATAATCATCCAAACTATCTAAAAGATAATTGGTCACACATTTGACATATTGCATCATGAGAAGCATTGTAATGGATTTAAAATAAAATAAAAATAAGACAATTGCCCAAAGGCTAAAAGAGCTCATGTAAGTATAATGAAAGGCCCCAATGTGGTATCCATAAGCACATGCTTGCATAGGGTAGGATCAATGGATAAGGATGATCAAGATGGTAGTGATGTGACCCTCTATGACAAAAGCCACTCATGAAAGTACAATAAATGCCCAATGTTGTATCCATCAATACAACCATACATAGGGTAGGATCAATATTATTAAGCCTAATAGAAGCACAAAGCATGATGAGATGAATAATATAGATAGATATGATAAATGACAGGGTAAAAGTACAAACTTGTGTCACAGTAGAGGACAATCAACATGTTTCAGTTGGACACCTTTTGACTGAATACAGTTTGGCCAAATATTGGAGGCATGCACATGGTGTCACACGGTGCCAGGTGGTGTTGATGTGGCACCAATGTTCCAACGGGAACTAGTTCAATCGAAATGCCCAAAAACTATATATTCCCAAAAAAGCATTAAGTGACTCATTGCACTCTAGTGGCTTCCAGGATTTGCAGAGCAATTTGCAAACCTTCGGTCGAACCAGGTATGTTTATTTTTAATTTTTTAATTTTAATTTATTTTAATGTTTTTTCAAGTTTCTAGATTGACATATGTACATATTGATTTATTTTATGATTTTTAGGACAATTTCTAGTTATGTTAGATTGTTAAAATTAATTAACATGCTTTGTAATGGTTTTTTTTGGGTTAAATGACATTTAGTTAACTTAGTAAACCTAGTTTTGTTTTTGCTTCCCTGTTTTCTTTTTTTGGCTTTATCTTGCTATCTTGTGGGGGGTTGTTGTTAAGCATGTGGCTATTATGTTGTTGATACTTTAATCGATTTATCTATGTTAATCTTTTAGTTCTGTAGGGTTTCAGGGCCCCATCAAAACCTGTTTTCCATAATCAAAAACTTAGTAAACCTAGTTAATCTGATTAACCTTAATTAACACGTAGTTAATTTAGTCAAACTTAGTTAACCTTACTTAACATGTTACCCTTAGTTAACTATACTTGAAATCTAGTTCACCTAGTTAACCATAGTTAACAGAGTTAACATAGTTAACCTTAGTTAACTTAGTCAAATTTAGTTAACCTAGTTATCCTTAGCTAACTTATTCAAATTTAGTTAACTTAGTTAACCATACTTCAAACCTAGTCAAAATTACTTTTAACCCTAGTTAACCATATTTTAAACCTAGTTAACCTAGTCAAACTTAGATAACCTAGTTAACCATACTTGAACAAACATAGTTAACCTAATCAACCATACTTCAAACCTACTTAACCTAGTTAACCTAGTGAAATTTAGTTAACCTAGTTAACCATACTTCAAACCTAGTTAACCTAGAATAACTAATCATGTGTTTATGATTTATTCATCTGAGTTGTATAAATGTGGTTTGTGTATATACATATATTAAATATGCTTAAATTATAAATATCATTCATTTTTTTGTCATGTTTAGATTAAATCTACATATAAATTTTCTTAATGTAAAATGTAACAAACACTTGATCATTTGAAACATTAGAAAATTATTCCCAGAAAACGTTACATAAAAACATAACTTTACATAGTTCCTATTTAGCCATACTTCAAACCTAGTTAACCTTAGTTTTAACCTAATTAACGTTAGTTAACCTAGTCAAACTTAACTTTAACCTAGTTAAGTTCCATGTACTTCAAACCTAGTTAACCTAGTCTTGAATATAGTTAACCCATTTAACTATACTTCAAATATCATTCAATTTTTTGTCATGTTTCTTAAATATATGTATAAATTGTTCATATATAGTTTTTACAAAGTAGATGATCATAATGCACATGTGCTTTAAATTAGATTGTTTTTTAAAACATTGTACATATGTGTATGCATGTGCATATATATATATATATATATATATATATATATATATATATATATATATATATATATATATATATATATATATATATATTTGCTTTCACATACATTTTATCTATCATACATGACATCTTGTACTAGGGCAACATCTACATCATCATCATGAGAGGCTAGTGTTTAGGAGGTGGTAGTGCCCTCTCTACACATAGATTTATCTCTTCTCGAGAGGAGAGAGAGAGAGAAGCTATTTGTTGATACTATTGCTAGATCGACTCGCTCGATCGAGGTTCTCTATCATACCATTGAGACATCCACCACCCTCCCTAATATGGATAGGGTGAATAGTATTAGAGAGGAGTTGGTCCGCATGATTCAAATAGTTGAATCATACAACCCCTAGATGATAGCATCAACATTGATACTTCCTACACTTCTCTGTCTCGCAATGTTACTAGTACTATGAAGTACATACATATTGACTCTAAGGTCTCCGCCATTATGGTACTGAAGACCATGTTTTCACATTACACAGACAGGGCTCAGGTTAGAGGTTATATGGTTAATAGGTGCTCATATGACCTTGTTGCACCATTTATATATCCTTGCTGGTTGGCTACTCATCATAGGTGACCCCAAAAGGATGAGCTTCTACTATATTTCTGCAAACAATGGTTTGGAAAATTTCATTTGCATTATGAGGTGGATTACATAGATTTTCCAGATTATGCTGGGAAAGGGAGGGGGTGTTTATTAGACAGATTCAGTCCAGTTGATGCCCCTACGCCCTCTAATAAGTAGGAGAAGGTGGGTCCAAACCTTTTGATTATGCCAAAAGGTTTGGAAATGACAGTTGCAGGAGAGAGGGTACCAAATGACACTAGGAGGGATGTGTATTCTAGTCTCGCAACACAGGTTCATGAGATGTCATATGACCGCTACAAGAGATACATATTACATTCTTGAACTACCATTCCTACGCCTGCACACGATGCATCCTCTAGTGATGATCCATAGTAGATAGAAGACATACCATCTCCCCTTGAGGTTGCAGCTTTATCAAGGGTGGATTCTTTGCGTTGTATGGCTGCATGTTTATCTAGTGATCTACTTTGTGTGTATCAGGCTTTACAGATAGTCAATGGGATTCCTCTCAGTGGGATCTCATCACATGTCCCCCACATTCTTTCACAAGGTTCTACTGGATCAGGTTCTCAGGGTGTACAAAGACAAGAGGATATTCTTACACCACCTATAGCTCCTCAACAGACTGCAATTAATGATGATGCATCTCCCCCTACCTAGGCCCCTTCATCATGTCGACTTTTCACCACATTGCTTACAGATGAGTTGATTGATCCCTTCGAGGTGTCGTTACATGATTCAAACTTGAGCGGGATCAAGATAGCATTATATACTGCTACGATATATGTTTATTTAAAATTTGATTTTATTTAAAACTTACACATGTATCTAATTGAGTATATTTCTTTTAAAAATTTGAATTAAATGAATAATATTTATAGGTACTCTAGGATCTTTTTGATAGTATGTTAGGTTTTGGAGATTTAAAGACACTTGGTGATCCCATGGAACATGACTCACAGGTAATTTTAGACATCTTTATGTAATTTTTCTTGAATAAGTATTTAGTTTATTCGACATGTATGCATGACACATATATAATTCTTTTATTTCACACAGAGCTTTGGAGGACATTGACCACCATCAAGTCATGGATCAAGACATAGCCCTAGTTGACATTACATGTTATTTTAGACATTTGACAGACATGTTATATTCTAGACATTTCATATATGCATGTATGTTATTTCATACACATTTTATTTCATATATTTCATGTACACGTGTTATTTCATGAACACATGCTATTCTACACAGTTCATGTTATATGTTCATGTTATGAATGCTCATGTGTTCATTAAGTAGACTTATTTTATGTATGTTCATGTCATATGTATTTTTTTCATGTATGTCAGTTAAAATGCAATTAATGTAATTAATTTACATTTCATACATGTAGTTAAAATCAATTATTGTATTGAAATGTCATAAGCTAAAATCAAACATAAAAGCATTTTATTCTCACTAATGTCTTAAGGGGACATAGATAAAAGCATGTACATAACAAAAGACATAAAAACATTTATAACTACATATGTGAATAGATGTAAAATGGAATCACATCTATTCAATGTAATGTATGGGGGAAATATGAGATCCACTCCTAAATCCAAATTCTCAAAGGAGAGATCCAATTTGATCAACCAAAATGTTAATATACAATCGAATCAATCTATGGAGAATATGAAAGAGAGAAAAACTTTATATTTCCTATAGTAGAATTGTTCTTGAAATATAAAATAATTGAAAGACAAATACTAACCTCAAAATAGGGAAAATCTGGAAAATGTCAATTTCTGATGTCTATGTGTACTTTCGAGCAATTCTACAACCTATTTTGGACTGGAAATGCCGAAACGAATAAAACCCATAAATCTTTTATCTTTTTGACAGCAGGGAGTCTTTGACCCTCATAAAAGGTCAAAGGCTACATTCTTATTTTGAAGGTTGATTTTTACTTTATTCGCAGATCTCGGAAGTTTGCCGAAAAGGGTATCCAAATGTGATCTCAGATCTGAAATTTCGCACCTGTACCTGCAAGAAAAAGGGGGTTTTGTTGTTTGTATGGGGGGTTTGCCTTGGTCAAACCCCAATTTAGGAATTAACCTTGAAATTGAATTGGAATGTAATGTGCATAAACAAAGCAAATGAAATAATTCACCTTGCTTATGTTGAAGTCCTTGTAGAGGATTCGAGTCCTCAAATCCACACGTAGGTATGCTCCAATAGATGTAGAATGAATGTAGGATGTCTCAAATCAATGACATTTGATCTTCAACACCAATCTTGAATTGATCTTTGCATATGAGGAGGCTTGGATGAATGTAGAAGGATGGATCTTCAAGGGGGCTCCAAAGAGATTGAATCCTTCAATGGCTAACAATGGATCTCCTTGATGGATGAATGCTTGAACACTTGAATGCTTGAAGGCTTGCTTGAATGCTTGAACTCACTTGCTTGCACTTGAGAGCTTGAGAGATTGCTTGATGAGAATGGATGTGTTGTGAAAATGAGAGAGGAAGGCCTCCTTTTATAGTGAACTAGGGCACAAACCTCTAGAGAAGGTTGACATTGGAGAATTAAATCTCAATTAACCTTAACCATTAGAAATGGACCCATATTAAATGTAATTTAAGGATTTACCATTTCGAAACCTGAAATGGCCGACCCGGAGGCAGGAAAAAGAATCTTTCCGAAACCCGATGCCCGAAAATCAAAAAAACTTAAAATTTGAACTGGGGGTCAGGGACGAGGTCAACTCTGCCCTAAGTCAGGGTCGAGGTTGACTTTGACCCTCAAGGTTGACTTTGACCTTGAGGTCAAAAACCTTAGGACCTTAGCCCAAAATGCTAGGAAATATAGATATGAAGTGAAAAATAGGTGCAGAGGGAAGCAGAACAGGGGGAAAAGCCAGATACATGCAAAGACCTGATCAAGGCGCTTAACATGACCCCAGACCACTTACTCGGAGGGCTAAATGCTCTTATCATGGAAGTGCTTCCATTTTAAGACGATACATTAAGCCCCCACTTTAGCAAGAGTATGGACTTGATGCAAACTCTTGGTAAAGGAGATCAGAATGAAAAGATAATCTTATCGTAATCTAAGGGACAAAGAGAAACCTTAAGCCCCCAGGGACTCAAGTCTTTGTCGACTCCCAAATCACAATAAGAGAGACATCTCTAGAGAGAGAAAGAGGGTGTGATTACCTCGCCCAATGAAAACTTATGTCCCATTGTGAACCACACAAGGAAACGACACAACTGGAAAGATGGAATTGAACTACCTAGCGAATGTAGCTACTCACTAGTCAACCCATCAAGGATTCATCCTTAGGAATATTCTATTCCATAAGAATAAAACCAAAAATGAAAAAGATCTAGTCTTAAGGACACCTCCGACCTTAAGGGATCAAAATATATGTATATTTGAAATTGGAGGGATCAAGAGATCCTAAAATATAAATCCATGCTTTAAGGATTAGTTACTAATCCAAACAGGGAGAAAAGTATCTTGAAAAATATGTGCGTATCAAAAGGTGTGTGTGTGCAATAGGTGAGCAGAGTGTATGCCCCCACGTTAAAGTCATTGCTGACACTTTCACATGAGCAATGACTTTAATAGAAACATAAACAACTCTACTGATTACGTTTCCACGTTGAGATGCCCCGAGACGAAGATGAATCAAGGGAAATATCACAAAAACATACAAAGAACACAGAAGGGATCTACCTATCATGGGGTCGGTATGATCATGAGATAATATATATATGATATTATTGCAAATGAATAGACATCATTCCCTAAAGAAAGTAGAACTACAATCACAAAGGAGGAAATATCACATAAGATATACGAAGGAGAATCTTTTCAGACCATGACATGGAGACCAAAAAGAATTAGTGCTACCATATCTCGAATCCAATCAGATTACACAAGGAAACATTTACGAACAATAGCACAATTACAACATAACATTGAACAATGCATAGAAGAATAGAGATACATATAGAGGAATTTTTGAACAACAGTTTTGATTCCTTCATCACCTTGTACCAACTGAGTAATAAGGATCGTATAAAAGAATCTAACAACTTTTAGCAAACACATTACGGGAGAAGCACAGTACAATAGGAAAACACACAACAAAGCTACCATGAAGGATGAGCCGATCAAGTATGTTGCCTACTCTCCCCATCTCGTTGTATATCATTTAGGGAAGGTGGGTAACTCGCAAGAGGGACTATATCCAACATAGTAGGAATGATAGCCAGTTCCAAACAAGGATCCTCTTGAGAATCACAATGTTCAACACTAGGTGTAAGAGTTAATTGTGATGAAAGCATATTAGGTAAATCAATGTCAATGTCAATAGTCTCATATTCATCATTAACATCATCAGTAAGAGTATCTTCTTCATCCAAATTAATCAAAATAGGATCTAAGATACGAATAGAATCATCATAATCATGCATCTTAACATCATTATTAGCAACAACTTCTTCTAACACACCATGCATAGATTTATCCAAAGAAGGTAGAGATCTTTGAAGAACAAAATTACGAGCTTTAGCATGAGCATGACGCTTCTTACGACGTTCATCAGCAGATCAATTACATTTTGATTTATTTGAAATAGGTTGAGAACTAGGAACAATCATAGGATCCTTCACAGGTTCTTTAGGAAGATCAATAGGATTATCATCAATAGGAGGAACAATCACATGATCTTTGATAGGTTCTTTAGGAAGATTGATAGAAGGAACTTGATTAATAGAACTAGAAGCCATAGTTAAAGGAGGTATAGAAGGTGTAGGCAAAAGACCACAATTAAGATCCATGGGAGGAATGCTTAATTCAAGAATCTTACGATGTTTATAGGCTTGATATGAATGAAAAAGATTATCAGGTCAACGAGGACATGGATTAGGTAATGAAGGCCAAAATAAATCAAGAGCAGCACAATCTCTAGGCCTAGAAGGTTGATATAAACTATGACTAACCGTCTTCACTTCTTCATCATGAACAAATTTAAGACACTTATGGATAGGTGAAGCAACAACATGCATGGCATTCAACCAAGGCAAACCTAGCTTAACTTGAAATTGATCAGAAGTAGGAACAACAACAAAGGTAGTGTTCACAATTTTTCCACAGAGTTCAACTGGTAAAGTAATAAAACCAAATGATGGATAAAGAAAACCATTACAAGTTTGAATCCACACATCCGATGTATCATAAGAATCACGTTGTAAGTTTTTCATAAAAAAGATTTTCTTCAGTAATAACATTGACTAAGGATGTAGGATCAACAAGACAACCACAAGTAGGTTTCTGAGAAATCCTAGCATAAATGTAGAGGGGACCATCAAGAGCTTTAATAGTCTCAGAGTCATCAAAGGTAATCAAAATTTTCCGAGGTCTTTTATTCTTAGGTTGTTGTCGAGGTTTAGGTTGAGTTTTCAATTTAGGCTTAGGTTTTGGTTGATGTTGAGATTGAACTTGAGGTTGAATCTGAGGTTGAGGTTGAGGTGGAGATATAGATTGACCAACATGCTCCACTTGATTAACAACATGATTGAGATCATCCATCTTTGGATCATACATAATTTCCATAGCAGATGGCTAAGCAATGATATTAGTATCATGCGTAGGTAAAGGATTCGTATAGATTTGAAGGTTTTGATTAGGAGGAGAGACAGATTTGTTCCTACTACCATCAAGATTATCAACAGATAAGGCATTAAAGTCAATTAAGTCTTGAACCTTATGTTTTAAAGAATAACATTCCTCAATATCATGACCATTCTGATGATGATATTGACAAAAAGCATTTTGATCAAAATATTTAGATGCAATCGTAGTAGGTAAAAGAGGTTGAATAGGAGGTAAAGAAATCATATTAGTAGTTAACAACATGTTCATAATAGCATGTAAAGACTCAGAAAGAGGAGTAAACGTACGATTTAATCGAAAAGCAGTGGATGCAGAAGTGGCATTGTGAGATGCAACAACAACTTGATCAACAACTGCATTTGCTTGTTTGTTTATCTTGACATAGTTGTTGAATTTTTGAAATTTGTTTGGATTAGGAGCAGCATCACTCTTATCAACTGGAACATGAGCCATTGGAGTGTTCCTCTCAAATTGACTCACTTGTAATTGATAATGATGAAGCGCTGCACAAAGTTGTTGAAAAGAGGTAAATTCAGTAAGCAGAATCTTATATCTAATATCCTTTTGCAAATTTGAAATAAACATATGTTGAATATCAATATCAGGAACAGGATAGGAAATCTGAGCATGCAAATGCTTAAATCTACCAATAAATTCAGTTAATTTTTCCTTAGCACTTTGTTTACAATGCATTAAATCAGTCAAAGACACTTGCGGGCCAATGTTGTTTTGAAATTGTTGAATAAAGGCATTAGCAAGTTTTGGAAAGGAATTAATAGAATAAGGAGGCAAGGAACAATACCATTGTAAGGCCTTGTCACGAAAGGTTCTAGCAAACAGTTTGGCTAAAATCCTATGGTCATGAGCATAATCACTACAAAGCATTTGAAATGTTTTAACATGATGAACAGGATTTCCTTTTCCATTATAATTCTCAAGATGGTGCATATCACCTTACTGAGGAACATGAGTACAAATAATATCCAAGGACAAAGGACTTCCCATTTCGCATGTAGGAATACTAAACTTGTTTTGAGTTAAGGAAGCAAGTTGTTGTTGTAAGGATGACATAGTTTGAGCCAAACTGATGATTGTTGAATCATTAGAGGAAATAGGAGGAATAGCTACATTAGACACACTAGGTAAAGTGTAAGAAGTTGCAGGAATAGAAGACACAACTGGAGGAACACTAGGAACTACAGTTGGAAGCGGATTGGAATAAGTAAAAGGAACATTATGATATGAAGGTTGTGATGTAGGAAGGGACACAAGAGGAACACTCATAGGAACAAAGGGAACCGTCACAGTCACCAAGGAAGGAGTATAGGTAGGAATACTAGGTAAAGGATTAGAAGAGGGTTCAACACTAGTGATAGGAGGAATCAACCCTAAATCTTGAGCTTCTTGAGCTAGAGGTTTAACATTGGAATGCACGAGGTGAGTAATACCACGCAAGAGGTTAACACCTTGATCACTATCACAAAGAACTTTATTAAGAGCCTCTATAGCTTAAATAGAATCTTGATTATGGTTCTCTTGAATAAGCCAATTACCCATTTTATCAAGTTCAGTTGAAAGTTTTTGGACTTGTTCAGGAGGAATTCTTAAAGCATCATCCTCATCATGAGATGAGTGAGAAGAGTTTTGCTCCATGGTAGGATTTGAATCATGAAGAATTAAATTATCATCTGGGATCCTAAGGAAAGGAGAGGAAGATTCAAGATCAAAGGAACTCATGAGTCTACGACTTCTTCTAACCGGAATGTTATAAGTAGGACTAGTAGTAGTAAAGCTCATAAACCAATGTAATGCAAATGAACTAAACTAAGAACACATAAAGCATGAATATTTTTGTACTTTTGAAATCTAATTAGGATGCAAGATTTAACACAAAAGAGAAATCTAATACCAACAAGATAGAAGGAAATCTAACACCACAAAACACAATAGGGCATCCAATTCCACAAAAGAAAGGAGAGTAAGTATGTCGAGTTCACCAAAATGAATAATGAAGGTGAACACACACACACAATAAGACAAAGGGATATCTAACACCAAAAAGAAAGAGAATATGCTTGTCGGGTTCACCAAAATGAATAGGTGTAAAATAGAATCACATCTATTTAATGTAATGTATGGGGGAAATATGAGATCCACTCCTAAATCCAAATTCCCAAAGGAGAGATCCACTTTGATCAACCAAAATGTTAATACACAATCGAATCAATCTATGGAGAATATGAAAGAGAGAAAAAAATCTTATATTTCCTATAGTAGAATTATTCTTGAAATCTAAAATAATTGAAAGGCAAATACTAACCTCAAAATAGGGAAAATAGGGAAAATATGGAAAATGCCAATTTCTGATGTCTGTGTGTACTTTCGAACAATTCTGCAACCTGTTTCAGACTGGAAATGTCGAGACGAAGAAAACCCAGAAATCTTTTATCTTTTTGACAGCAGGTAGTCTTTGACCCTCATAAAAGGTCAAAGGCTACATTCTTATTCTGAAAGTCAATTTTTACTTTGTTCACAGATCTCAGAACTTCACCAAAAAGGGTATCCAAATCCGATCTCAGATCCAAAATTTTGCACCTATACCTGCAAGAAAAAGGGAGTTTTGTTGTTTGTATGGGGGGTTTGCATTGGTCAAACCCCAATTTAGGAATTGACCTTGAAATTGAATTGAAATGTAATGTGCATAAACAAAGCAAATGAAACAATTCACCTCGCTTATGTTGAAGTCCTTGTAGAGGATTTGAATCCTCAAATCCACAAGTAGGTATGCTCCAATGGATGTGTAATGAATGTAGGATGTCTCAAATCAATGGCATTTGATCTTCAACACCAATCTTGAATTGATTTTTGCATATGAGGAGGCTTGGGTGAATGTAGAAGGGTGGAACTTCAAGGGGGCTCCAAAAAGATTGAATCATTCAATGGCTAACGATGGATCTCCTTGATGGATGAATGCTTGAACACTTGAACGCTTGAAGGCTTGCTTGAATGCTTGAATTCACTTGCTTGCACTTGAGAGCTTGAGAGACTGCTTGATGAGAATGGATGTGTTGTGAAAATGAGAGAGGATGGCCTCCTTTTATAGTGAACTAGGGCACAAACCTCTAGAGAAGGTTGACATTGGAGAATTAAATCTCAATTAACCCTAACCCTTAGAAATGGATCCATATTAAATGTAATTTAAGGATTTACCATTCCGAAACCCAAAATGGTCGACCCGGAGGCGGAAAAAGAATCTTTCCAAAACCCGATGCTCAGAAATCAGAAAAACTTGAAATTTTAATTGGGGGTCAGGGTCGAGGTCGACTTTGACCCTCAAGGTCAACTTTGACCTTGAGGTCAAAAACCTCAAGACCCTAGCCCAGAATGCTAGGAAATGCAGATATGAAGTGAAAAATGGGTGCAGAGGGAAGCAGAACAGGGGGAAAAGCCAGATACATGCAAAGACCCGATCAAGGCACTTAACATGACCCCAGACCACTTACTCAGAGGGCTAAACACTCTCTTATCATGGAAGTGCTTCCATTTTAAGACAATACAATATGTAAAAACTATTGAGCCATCGAAGCATACATAAAAACATATAAAAATTAAATAAGAACCAAACATGCATAATTATATAAAAGCATACATAATTGAACCATCAAAGCATACATAAGAGCATATAAAAATTACATAATAACATACTATTGAACCATCAAACCATAAATCAAAGCATACATAACAACATGCATAAAAGCATTTTATTCTCACTAATTTGTCATAAGTAATCTAACTAGTAAGCAATCTAGCTAATGTCATAATTAATCTAACTAATATCTTAAGGGGATATCTTAAGGGGACATACACAAAAGCATGTACATAACAAAAGACATAAAAGCATACATAAGAACATATACAAATTTCATAAGAACATACTATTGAACCATCAAAGCATACATAACAACATGCATAAATGCATTTCAAACTAAACATGCATAATTATATATATCAAAATATTATTGTCCAAACATGCATAATTATATATCAAAGCATATCCAATATCCATTGCATCAAATATGAGTTTAAAACTACAAAAAACACAAGTTCAAATGTGAAAGTACGAAAGCTACAAAAAACAAGTTTAGCCTAGAGCCCTTGATACATATAGCCTGGATCCTCTCTATCTTTTATTATCTCCAAAAGCTTTTCATGTTCTTCAATAGACAACCGTCCACTTTTAGTTGTCACGTTCTCTTTTTGACATTGTATCGAACTGTAACTTTGTTGCTATAACCAAGTGATTGTAATGTAGAACTTTTTATCTAGGCATGTATTCAATAAATTGAACACCATTTTTGTCTATCTTCATTTGCTAATAATATGTGCCTTCAATGACAACTACACTAGTTGGATATGACTGTCCATCACCATCTACAATTACTTTTGGCAACTTGTATTTTGCTTTCGTGCATCTTTGTAGATAATAATCTGCACTTTCTGCATTGTTAGGATTTACAACCACAACAAAAATATCACCTATGTACAAATGGATGCAATTTAAAAATTAAAAAATAAATAAGATATTTAATTTGATCACCACTAGTGATAAATTAAAATTAATCAAAAGAACATGTATGTGCACACACTTGTAACAACTAAATTAGAAACACATTCAAAATCAGTCGAATATATAGGATTATGAATGTTTACGTCAATGTCATCATCTTCATAAGGAGACATTCTGATCAACTCCTTCATATCTCATCATGAAACAAATCCATTTGTGATATTCTCGCATTGACTCATTGGATTGTCCTCAACACAGTCAGCAAAAAAACATGATTTTTCTCTTACTTGAATCAATGGAGGTCTGTGTTGTCATGTAGTCATCACTTGATGTAAACTTTAGATACCACCAATTTTTTGACAATGGTAAGGATTGGATCGATCTATATCTGTTACAAATATGAAATAAAATTTGCACATTTTTAGATAAAAAATTATGAGAAAAGTGAAAAACACATGATTCAAAATTCAAAATTTAAACAAAATATTTTACCTTTCACTGCCCAGAAATAATGTTTGTTGTATTGGGTGTCTCGACTAGTAAAATGACCTTGACACCATTCAACAATTTCTTTGCATTCTCTATCATGTTACCTATACATTTATGAATTGTTAGTTTAAATTAAATGGATCTAGAAGCTTCTTTTGAGATTATATTACTTGAACACCATTTGTGTACTTGCAAGTTCATGTTGGCAAAGTGCATGCTTTACACATTCTCTTGCTCCATCAAGCTCCCCTTTTTCATGTCCACTTTCAAAGAAGTTCCACAAAAACTTAACATTGCGTCTAGCATGTTGCATGGCTAGCCAATTAAAATACTTTTATAGATTTAAATTGTCCTGCTCGATAAAGTTGTACATGTGTATGTAAGATCATTGAATATAACATTTATCATATTGAAATTAAATACATTAGATAAGAATGTAAATTTAATAACTTAAAGATAAGAATGAAAATGAATTGAAATACATGTACTTACCTGCACAAACATCATACCAGATCTAGTGCTATGAAGCCTTTATCCCACGATTCGCAAGATCTTCAAAAAACATTGCAAAATAATGAGTCACATAGTTCCTATCATGAACTCTATCATCATTGATATAGAAATGAGCCTCCTTGATGATAATGCATTTATTTTGATCAATACTTTCTATCCCATTCAAATCAAATTGTGCTCTCTATAGATCACTTGCACAGATATGCAACTTATTCAGAATGATAATATTGACCTTAAAACTCTGATTGAGGGGAAAATGTATAGTTCTTAGAGAAATCTACAATTGAAAGAATACAACGAGGTGGAAAATAATTTTTGGAATCACGAAACTATTTAGCTTGTCATCGTGCACCATGACAATGTTCTAATTACTGGAAAAAATAGGTTTTGAAGGGACCCAAAACCCTTTACAACTTAAGTTTAAAAAGATAGGAAAAAGAAAGCATAAACAACATAAGAAGGGACATACAACAATGAATTGCCCATATTAGGGGCTACAAAGCTAGCTAGAACAGGGCATAAACCCAGCCAAAAAGATAATAGCCGAAACAAAAAAGCTAGCAAGAACACCGGACTAGGCATCCACAAACAGAACCCCAGCTTTTTCATTTAGAGTTTTCTCCATCTTGGCCTGGATGTTATCCATCCTGCTGATTACACTTTTCAGCTCATCGAGATTCTTCTTAATCAGAGGGAAATTTTTCTTTCCACGGGTCTGAGAGCTAGGGACACCACTGTCTAGTAGAGGAGCACTCTTAACCTCAGTATCACCCTCCGATGCATGATCCATCAAGTTAACCAAAGCCTTGAGGTTGGTACTAGAAGCCTTCATATTGTCCATACTATGCTAGAGAATGTTGATAAGAGTATTATCAACTTTATCCATTCTTTCCTTCAGATTAGCAGCATGGGAAATAGAAGATCTCTCCTTGAGAAGAGACTCCACTTTCTCCTAGAGGATGACATTGTTAGCTTCAAGCTTTCTACTTTTCAAATGGAGCCTCTTGATTTCATGAAAGCACCACTTGCTGAATCTGAAAGAATACAGGGCCTCTTCTTTGGCAGTCTGCAAAACACCAGTAGTCACTTCTTCCCTATCATTAAAATCTTCGAAGATAAGCTTGATAGAGGAATCTCTGGCCCTCCATTCACTAGAATCATCACTCCCCTCTTGAATGTTGTCCTCATCATCTTGAGATATTGACATGTCATGCCTCATACCCTTGACAAAATCATCCAGAATGGGGACCTCCTCTTTATTAAAATCCCTATCATTCTTTTGTTTCTCCATATACTGGATGGCAGTGTCCACCAGGTCTTCCAGGCTATGGGAATTAAGCACCACAGTGCCTTCAGAATTAGCCTCTTCCACATCTTTACCTTTCTCCTCAACTATGCTCTCTTGAATATTTTTGTTTGGGTCCTCGGCTTCAGTAATGTCTTTCTCCTCATTACACATGGAAGTATCCTTATCCTCAATGCACATAGGAACAGTCTCATCCCCATGTCATTGGTAATCATCAATACCTTGCATGTCCGTAGCATCTTTCAACTTATCCCCCTCCCTTGTATTCTTCTTATTCTCCTCCTCAAAATTTTCATTGTTTATCTCCTCCTTGTGCTCATCATGATCAATCATAGCCTTAGAGTCTTCTTTCTCTTCCTCCTCCTTGTTAGGGCTTTCCATCTCCTGGGCATTTTTGGAAACCTCATCCTTAGAATCCTCCGTTTCAGACCCCTCAGAGTAAACCTCCTCCTCAGTAGCTTCTGAGCAGATTTTCTTCGAGCTACTGCCCTTATTGTCCTTTGCCTTCCTCTTAACAAACCCTATCTTCTTAGGGCTCATTTTACTCTTTTCGGAGGAAGGAGTTGCATTAGGTATAGGGATAGTTCTCTTTATAATATGTTCATAAATCTATAGAATCAAACCCTCATGCTTAACAACCTTCTTAGGAGACCCCTTATGCTCATTTATACTTTTAACCAGAGAGGTATAAAGATAAAAGGGTATGTTAATGGTGTCCTTGTACCTGAAGTGGTTAAGGAACATGAAGTGATGGGAATGGGCACAAGTGAATCGACCGTCGAGGGTAAAGTACTCCATCATAACCTGTAGAACATGGTGCCAAATCTCCTTGATCATGACAGGTTCCCTATAGCCATTCACCTTGTCTTCCACAAAATCAACCTTTTCTTTCACAGATTTCAGGAACTTTTTCGCTTCCATATCCAAAATCTTGCAGTTCCTATAAAAATTTTGACCATCATTGGGGATTCCCTTAATCTGAGCAATAAGCTCAACAGTAATATCCAACGTTCTCCCTTCAATGGTTACAGTGTTGTCTTTCTAGCCTTCAACAAATCTTTGAGTGATCTCCTTATCAAAGCCATGTAATTTTTCCAGGTAAGGGGTCACTCCACCTTTTTTCAACTTACGCCAAACCATCGCCATATCAGGTTCCTTAAGCTTGTTACAGTTATCCGGTTCTTCACGCTTCAGGTCCCCCCCCATGATAGATAATTTTAGAAACACAGAGCTATCAGTAAAATTAGAGTCGTGGTGATCAAGATAGTTGTCTCTCTTAAAAGAATTAGTAGAATGCAGAACCCAGAAAATGTGTGAACTATTGGTAATAATGTTTCTTAAAAACCTGTTCCATACTTTCCCATAATTATAGTCAGACTACATAGAGCTTAGGCGAGTCTTATTAATAATTTCCAATCTTTCCTTATGGTTGATTTTATCATAATTAATGTGAGATTTGGTGTCCTCTCTAATATCTGCCTCACTCTCCCAGGTGATGACCTCAACAGACTTAACCCCATTGTTAGCCAAGTTGTCCGCCACTGTGTTGCTTTCATAGTACACGTGGGTTATGTAAGTACCTGTACACTTGGCAATAATGTCTTTCACTTTGGAAATAATATTATATATTGTCCAAGACGGAGGAGACTTACCTTTTAGGCAATTTATAATATTTAGAGAATCGGCCTCCATCCATATGTTTTTAAAATTGAGTCTGCTGGCAAGCTGTAAACCATAGTAAGCTCTTGAAGCCTCCGCTAAATGGTTGTTTTGAGTTCCCAGAGGAATAGCATTAGCCGCGATAAAATTTCCATTACAATCCCTGATAACACTGCCACACCCTGCCGGGCCAGGATTGCCCTTAGCTGCGCCGTCAAAATTAATCTTTATCCATCCATCAGGGGGAGCGATCCAAACACTATTATCACAATCATTCTTCTTACTTTGAAAGACACTATTACTCCTAATATGCTGGGTAATTCTGCTCAAGTTTTCCAACATCCCACTATTAGTCTTGTCATACACCAAAGCAGGAGTACAAGTTTCATCCTGGAAAATGCAGTTGTTTCTTTCTTTCCATATACTCCAAGCAATATGAGGAGCAGCTAGCATCCACTTATCTTTATCCCTAGCATTATTACCCAGATAATACCATTACTGGCAGAAGTCCTAGATAGTGGAGGGGAAAATCCAGCAAAAAGAACTATCCTGCAAAAGCAAAGACCAAACCTGCTGAGTAAAAGGACAATGCAAAAAAAGGTGGTTAGTATCTTCCCCGATCTCCTGGCAAAGGCAGCACTTATTCGGCATAATAAATCCTCTCTTTCTTAGATTATCACTTGTAAGAACTTTGTTTTGAACAAAGATCCAATAGAAGATCCCAACTTTGGGGGTAAGATTCTTATTCCACATCTTAGCCCAAAAAGGGGTTTCCTCAAGCACATCGTATTGGATAGAGCTAGTAGACGCCATAGAAAATTTTCCACTTGATGAGGGGCCCCATATAAGAGTGTCTTCCTTTTCAGCATAGCAGCATTGAGCCAGGAGAGCTTTATCAATTTCATGGAAGACAAGATTGATCATAGCCAACTTCACCCAGCAATTATTTCTCCAATAATCTTTCACTCTAGGACCAAAAGTTGAGGAGCATATGCTGATTTCCTGAGGATAATTAAACATACAATTTAGGGGTTTTTCAAATAGCCAATGATCTTTCCAAAAGTTAATACTAGATCCATTTCCCAGCCTCCAAAACTTTCCTTTATTAGCTATACTTCTAGCATCATTGATATTCCTCCAAAAAATAGAACCCTCCACTTTCTCCGATCTAGAAAGGAACTGATCAATAGAAGGGTTATCATAAAGGTATTTATGTTTACATATAGTGTTCCAGTCCTTAGGGTCTTCATAAATATGCCAGAGTTGCTTAGCCAAAAGAGCTTTATTCATAATCTTTATAGGTCTAAGACCCAAACCCCCCATAGACTTAGGTTTACACACCCTTTCCTAGGCAATAAGAGGTATGTGGTTTCTTTCCTCAACCCCAGACCAAAGGAAACGTTTCAAGATACTGTCAATTTTATCTGCATATTTAGATGGCATCTTGAATAGACTCATAGCATACACCATAAGACTTTGAAGAGAGGATTTTATCATGGTAATCTTCCCAGCCTAAGACAGAACATCACCCTTCCAACCAGCCATCTTTTTAAAAAATCTCTCCACCATCTGATTCCAGAAAGAGTCACTAACATTAAGGCCCAAGGGTAATCCCAAGTAGGAAGAGGGAAAAGAGCTTATACTGCATTCGAGGATACCAAAAATCTTATGCGGCCTATCCTCCAGGGTGTTTATGAAAAACAAAGTACTTTTAGACCAATTAATAAGCTGACCAATACCTTTAGTATAAAGATTCAAAGTAGATTTAAAGGCTTTGACTTCCTTAATCGTAGATGTACGCATAGTGATGGTATCATCCACAAACTAAGCATGAGAGCATATTAAGGGTCTAGAAGAGGGTCTGAGACCCAGAATAACATCTTTAGAAACCAAACATTGAAAGTACCTTCCCAAGCTTTCAGCCAGCAAAGTAAACAAGATAGGAGATATAGGATCTCCCTGTCTAAGACCTCTAGAGCTTTTGAAGAATTTGGTGGGAGATCCATTGATAAGAGCAGAAAAGGTGGTAGTAGAAATCAATTGATTAATAATTTGGATGACCCTATCACTAAAGACAAACTATTTTAGAATCAAGCACAAAAAATTCCAATCAACCCGGTCGTAGGCTTTAGCCAAATCAAGTTTCAGGATAAAATCGTGTTTGTTTCCTTTAATAGCCAAGTGGATATTCTCATGCACCAACACCACCGAGTCCAGAATCTGCCTTCCTGGAACAAAACCATTCTGTTGGGGAGCAATCAGAAAGGGAAGAATAATCAAAAGCTTGGAAGTTAAAATTTTAGAAAAGATCTTATAGAAGGAATTACACAAGCTAATAGGCCGAAACTGGTCAAAAGAATGAGCCCCAGCAATCTTAGGAACTAAGGCTAAGAAAGTTCCATTGATTTCTTTGAGAAGATGCCTGCAACCAAAAAACTCCTTCACAGCATTAGAAATATCCTTCTCCACAATACACTAGAATTTTTGAAAGAAAAATATAGGGAAGCCATCCGAGCCTGGAGCCTTGTCTCCTTCAAAACAGAAAACAACATCCTTGATCTCCTTATTAGAAGGAATCGCCTGAAGATCTCTATTTTGATCAGTGTTAACAATTCTAAGAATAGCTTCCAATAATTGATCTTGACAACCTCTATCCAAAGTACCATCAGTCGTGAGAAGGGTAGCAAAAAAGTTAACAGCAGTAGTCTTAATTTCATCTTCTTTATGAATCTCAGTCTTGTCCATAGCGATTTTAGCTATCCAATTAGTAGCCCTATGTTTGAGAGTGGTGAGGTGGAAGAACTTAGTGTTTATATCCCCTTCCTTAAGCCAAACTACCCTAGATCTCTGATGCCAGTAAGTCTCCTCTGTAGATATCAAATTGTGGTAGTTGACAAGAGCCTTTTGTTCTTAAGCCTTGAGAGACTTTGAGAGGCCATTAGTCTGAATAGTGTCTTGAATAACAGCAAGGTCAGATTTAGCCTTATTCTTCTGTTTAATGATGTCTCCAAAAACTTCTTTGTTCCATATTTTAACTTTTTCCTTAATATTTCTAAGTTTTCTAGTAACTTTGAACATACCAGTGCCTTCCACCTAAATATTCCACCATTCCGAAATGCTTTTTTCCAAATCAGGATGGCTTAACCACATCTTCTCAAATCGGAAAGGAAAGCATTTAGGAGCAGTAATCGGGTTGCTCTCCAGCAGTAAAGGGTGATGATCAAAACCAACTTTTGGGAAAGAGGTCAATGAACAACTATATTTAGATATCCAATCATGGGATATAAGAGCTCTATCTAGCTTGCTTTGGATATTTTGAGGACCAGCACACTGATTAGACCAAGTAAAATTCAGACCTTGGAGGTCAAGGTCAATCAGACCTTCATCATTAATAAAATTAAACAAGTCTGCTCTACTATCATCTTGAGAGAGGATACCTCCATACTTTTCACTATCCATAAGAGGGGTGTTGAAGTCCCCCATAAGAAGCCAACTTTCATTCTTGAATTGGATATGTGGATATATCATAGTACAAGATCTGGTCATAAACTCAAGGTAGGGCAATTCACTCTCCTTCAATGCAATTTTTTTGGATTCATCTTCTGTCTTAGTTTGGTATGTCTCTGTAGACACCTTAAAATCCAACTTGTTAATTAAAAATTTTTTAATTAATAAAAGTCCTAATGACATCAACATTAATTAATTAATTAATTAATTAAATATTATTGTTACTATCCCCTCCCCTTTTAATTAAATCTATTTAATTAAAGAATCACTCCCAAAAATGTTTAAATCAAATTTAAACATCTTCTCTCTCCTAAATTTATTAAACCAATTTAATAAATTATTTCAACCCAAACCCTCCTTAAATAGATTAACTATTTATTTAAATCCCTAAAATCCTAGATATCTTCTACTCTTCTAATCCTATCCTTCATCCCTAATCACTCCCTAACCCCGGTTAAGGGGTGATTCCTGACCCTCTTATCCTAAACCCTCTCTCTTTGACCCAAAGTCAACACCCTCATTAATGAGCCTTACAAAATCATTAATGACCCCTTACACCTTCATTAATGACTCTTAAAACCTTATTAATGAGATCCCATCTCCTTTCTTCCACCCTTGTCCCCTAGCACACTTCCCTAGTGTTTCTCACACATGTGTGAGCAACCCTTGATCATTTTAACCATTAATACCAATTCTATCCCTTCTAACCATACCCCTAACCCTGACTTTGACCCTAACCACCCTTCTTGACCCAATCCCTTCCTCAAAATCCTATAAATATCCCTCCTTCCAAGAGAAAAATAGAACGCACTCTTTCATTTCATAGCATAGTTATAATGTTCATTTGCATCTAGAATATCATAGCATATATTAGCATTGTTAGATTTCCTTCATGTTTTCATGTTTTATAGCTCACCATAGCTTAGTCTAATGTATTAACCTAGTTCATTTCAATCATTACTAATCATTTTCATTCCATATCACATATATATTTGATTTAAAATCAATCTTGCATCTCATCCCCAGCTCTAGAATCTGCATTTCATCACTTGCACCCTTGGAATCCTAAGGGAAAAATAGGTTCCCTATACTTGGTTTTATGCCACTTTTGGGGTCTCCATGTATTTCATGTGATCCTAATATACCCTAATCTATATTGGGGATAAATTCATTGTGCTAGGAGAGCACACCCACATCCCTCTTAAACGAGCAAATCAAACGGCGCCCAAGTGCTCCCATTTTGGCTCAATCTGAGGTGGTTTCGTGAATTGATTTTACTATATGTCATGTATTCTCTATTTGAACTAATGTTTGAATGTCTTATCATTCTCTCGATAGGTTAGGTTCACATCATCCACATTTTTGCACGTCCGATGAGACCCCCACCACACATATCAACTGTATTTTTAGGGTTTTTTGAGAAAAAAACTTACTTTTTATGATCTTGTACAAACCTATGGGAATCATAGTACAAGTAAACTCTTCTAGCCCTTTTTACTTTTATGGGACCCCTGTATTCTCATACTATGCTATGTACTAACTTGTATTGGCCTTTTGCAAGTCATTTTGGCTCTCTACTTCTCACCTGGCCCTATTTTCTCATATGGTGACCCTTGTATACTCTTATGGAGCTTAATCCTAACTCATACAAGTAAATTTACTCGCATGGGAAACATGGGGCATGTTTAGGGCCCTAATCCTTGGTTTGTTTGGTCTTTCAGGTTCATTTGGGCTTCCTAATGTCCCTAATCCTCAAAATTGTAGGATCTAACTTCATTTTTTGCAGGTTATCCTTGGAGAGCAAGTTGGTTATCAAAAACATCAAAGTCCTAAGGCCTACTAATATCAATTTGTTTATTAGGAACATAAAAAATTTCATTTAAGCTTAAAAAGAACCATACTCAATCTCAAATGCCTAAACTGAAAGAATCTACATATCTTCCTAAAGGGCTAAAAATCACTCAAAATTAATCCTAAAACAAAAAAATTGCATCTTTGCACTTTGGATTAGGGTTTAAAATGAACCTTAGGTAAGAATATTGAATGTCTAAATATTTTTCATGCAATCTAAAGTGCAATCTAGGAAGACTTCAATCTTTTGGACTTAAATAAACCCTAAATCAAATCTCGAATGCATAAATGGAATGAACAATCAAAAGCACATTGACTTTGGAGTTTAAAATGAATCATATTTCAAATTCTTTAAAGATATCGAGGAATTTCATATATACTTTTTGTCCTAAAGGAAAATAAACCCTAAAATCAATCTTGAGTGGCTAAGGGAAAGAACAAAGGCAAAATCAAAACAAATCTCAAACTTCTTTTTTAAAATGAATAAAAAATCCAAATCTTGAATGACTATAAGGAATGAACAAAACAAAGTCAACTATTTCATTTGAGTTCTAAAAACATCCAATCTAGAGTGCACAAAAAAATTTGAAAGCAAGCAATCAAACACTTCATCTTTGGGATCCTAAAAGGAATTAGAAAATCCTATCTTGAATGATAAAGGATAAACATCTATAATTTTTTCCTAAAATTCCTAAAAAGCTTCCTATTTAAAAGAATGAACTTTTCATCCTAATCACATGTGTTTGAAAGTCATAGAATAGAAAGCACACTTAGGAATCAATCTTGGAAAATGAACTCTCTATGATGTTTTGTTAGTAGCTTTTCAAATTTCTACAAATCCATTTAAAATCTAAGTGATTTAGGTAAAATCCATACCCTTTCCCCATGCCTTCATGGAATTTGTGTGAAAAATTAGGGTTTGGATTGGTTACTTGACTCTAGCGAGGCCTATCCAGAGAGAAAAGCACTTCCTCTTTGGAGAACAACCTCAAACTAGTATTTCCCTGATCGGTATTGAAACAAAGTGCTGAGAAAACTCTCGCTTCATCCCCTCAAGCTCAAACGATGTGTGTTGATGGTAGCCTAAGGTAGGTGAATACCCCTACTATTTCAACATGGTCAACTAGGCTCTTAAGTGAGTTACACGCATACAAACTGATCGGGAGAATGTCACAAACCTTATTAGACACCTATTAATCAAATGCTTCCTAATCTACCCCCGAAGGATTTCTAATCATTATGCAAGGAGAATAGTAATCTCCCCAAGACACTCATCATATCGTTCCATCCTTGAGCGCTTGGAACTGGATAATACAACATCATGACTAGAGCCATTGCGTGCTTGGTGATGGTCGTATTATGATTAGATCTTGGATGTGTGCCTAAGTCTATGAGAAATGGTTTTTTAGTCACAACCCAAAATTCTTTAGGGTAAGATTGCTTGTGCGTGTCTTCAAAATTTCAGACCCAGTGAACAAACATCTATCAAAACATACACATTCTGAAAGAGCATTATCATAATCTTTGTCATCATTGCTTGTATCCCACACAATTTCTTTTTCCTTTGTTGGGCTTGTCTTCAAAACACTTGGTCATTATCTTTTGAGTTTTGGTCCTTTTCCATTGGAGAAAATCAAACTGAAAGCCCAAAAACTTGATCAGGTTTCATCAAAACATCCTTGGACCTAAAGAAGTGTTCTTAAAATTAGTTACCCAGAAGCATTACTCAAACCCAATTGCCAATCTTCTCAAACCATGTCTGATTCAACCAAGCATAAAAAAGCCAAATTGCCTAATTCTCATTTCTATCAGGAGAAGAAAGTTATAGAAAGAGATCTCAAAGACCATCAATCTTCCTTAACTACAATCCAAAAAGAGAACAAATATTAGGAGAAACTAGACAATGTGGGATACAATGCAAGAATCAAACAATTTGCAACCCGCTTCCAAGTCAATTACCGCTTTGTTAGCCTAGAAAGTGAAGACTAGTTGGCTTATCTACATATCTACATTCTTTTAGAATCTCACATCTTGTCTTGAAATCCTTGCATCATAAATCATCCCTAGTTTCATCCTTTCATCATAAATCATCCTTAGTTGCATCCTTGTATCATAAATCATCCTTAGTTACATCTTTGCATCATAAATCATCCTTAGTTGCATCCTTGCATCATAAATCATCTTCCTAGTTGCATCCATGCATCATAGGTCATCCCCTAGTTGCATCATAGATCATCCTTTTAGTTGCATTTAGGTCATCCCGTTAGAAATAGCCTCATCCAAGTCATCCTCCATCATCCTTAAAATTAGAATTCTGAATCCAAAATTCATAATCCCAATTCCAAATCCAAATCCTAAACCAAATCCTTGAATCAAATCCAACTATCCAAACCATCCACTTAGTGTCAAATCTTTTGAGTTTCTCAATCCTCATCCTAAAGCTCCACCCTGTGACTAAGCATTGTCTAGGGCAGCTCATACTTGTCCTTGTAGGCCTCATCATCTCGAGCAAGAGATTGGCATACACTAACAAGGATCTCATCTTCCAAAGATCAATATTCTATCTTAGGTTGACAATCCTATCCTCTTTGATCCTACATTAGGAAGCAACAACTCATTCTGACACTTAGTAAATCATCATCATCCAAATCTAGATCAGCATCCAAAAACCCTTCAATTGATTTAAAATCCTTCAAATCCTTGTATCTTATCCTTAGGTTTTCATAGGCTTGTCCTATCCACCATCCTTAAGTTTCCTTAGAAGAATCTTTCATCCACCGATCACTACATCTTCATCCTTAGATCTGCATTTCATGTCTACCGAGACACGAGCTAGGAAGAGAAATAATATGGATCACAACTTAGCCACTAGTTCATCTGATCCCAATGATCCTAACAGCACGATGGTGACCTACAATCTACAACCCCCACAAGTCGATAATGTATGGGAAGACCCAACTAAAACACCTACTTCATTTTCCATGGAAGCATTCATGAGCCATCTAGGGTATGCGCAAATGGTGAGTGCAATCATCAATCAAAATCATTGTTCCATATTGGAAAACTACGCACAAGAGGGTACTTCCATTCTACCACATCTCCAACCCTTCAGTCCCACAAAACTCATCCATATCCTGGCTGACACCTATTCTCCCATCATCCAACAAATCCATGACCCCAACCTAAAAACATCTCAGGTAGCCTCACCTATCCCCCATCTCTTGCAAACCAACTCCACAAATCCCATAGTGCAAACAACAACACAATCCACTCCATTTTTGGTCATGAGCACACCACCACCATTTGCAACATCTCAAGCTGCCACTAAGGCACAAAGCTTTGCACAAAACCAACCTCCACCTCCCATGCAAACTGCAACACAAGAAGTACCTCCATCTTTCATGAGCCAAGCCTCCTCATTAGCACCATTCTCCCAAGGGGCAACACAACCATTTCCCTCCTTCACTCAGCAAGCTTATGCGTCAACACCATCTTTCCAGGGGGAAATGAAAGGTCCTCCTCCCACTTCTCAACAAGCTTTCACCCAAGCATTCATTATACCCATCACTCAGCAAGCTTCTACATGCATTCCTCCTCCACCTTTTATCACCAAAACACAAGCCCAACAAGCTGCTTTCACAACAAGAATGCCCTTTATGGGATCCCAAAATCACCATCTACATCCCAAAATCCCACTATCACTTTTGCATTCCCAACATCCTCCACATCGCAAACCACATCAAGAATAAGCTCTTCTTGGGGCCTCACCCAAGAACATATGCATGCCCTGGGAATACAAACCCAATCACACATATCCATTCCCACAAACCCACAAGAAGCCTTCCCTCACGCAGTACAACCACCATTGCAACCTCTACCAGCTACATCTTTTCCCTCATATACCAACTACCTATCTATGTCACCCGCAACTTCTCATGCCATACTACCACCATAATAGAAAATCTCCACCCATCTTGCCAGCTACCTCGCACAACCACCCCTTACCACCAGCTTCCAAATAGTCGCTCCACCACTCAGTAATGTAAGAATTCATCCCACTTACATCATCCAAGTGCAAGGACAATCCTATCACCAAGCTGTGCCATTTCACCACCCCCCTCCACAACAACAACACTTCCCAGTGCAATAGGAGAAACATCCCATCATCCCCCAGCAACAACAAGCAACACCATATCCTGCACAATAATACACCCCCGTACATCAGCAACAATATCCTCCCTAGTAGCCATCAAAATCCATTTCAATCTACCTACCTTGCTGGGCAATCTCCCTATCTAATCCAACAATATCCCCCACAGAACCATCCATACTCACCAGCACCATCAAATCACTTCCTAATGGGAGTACCCACTCCAACGCCTATCAACGACGAATGGGAATAAATGAAGAATGCTTTCAAAGAACTTAGAGCTGGAACTGAAAGTAGGGCTTTCAAGTTTGAAGAGGTATGTCCCTATCCCTTTGATAGATCTGTCACAAAATCCCCTTTCCCAAACACTTAAAGACTCCCAAGTTTGACAAATATTAGGGGAAGGGAGATCCAGTCAGCCACGCTAAATAATTTTACATGGCGTGTCAAGAGGTGGCCTACAATGATAATTTTTGCATGCGTCTCTTCCCCAAAATCTTGGAAGAGACTGCTATCGAGTGGTTCTAAAAGATACTGTATGGGACAATCACAAAATTTGTAGAACTCTCTAAGAAGTTCATTGCCCAATACGCCCATAATGTTGAAAAAGAGCTATCCTTGTTAGACCTCTGCAACTCAAAACAGAAAGGAGGTGAGAGCCTAGCTGATTACTTGCAACGATGGTAAAACCTCACAATGAGATTGTCATATCAACCACCAGAGAAACACCTCACCAAGATCTTCATTGACAACCTGCATCCTAAACTATCCCATTTCATGAGGGTTAACTGCATCAAAACATATCAAGCCATCAAAGGAAAAGGGATAGATATTGAAAGATGCCTCTTAGACAAAAGCACCATCTAACACTACAAAGATAACTCACATGACAAAACCAGTAATGACAAGCCTCGCTATTGGAGTAGGAACAAAAACATCATCATAGATGGAACCATAAACACAAAACATGTCCAAATTGTTGTGGTTGGTCCTGCACCACCTACCCCTTCATATCAACAGAAACCACCAATCAACCAGCAACCTATGCAACACTATCATAATCAATCCAATCACGCCAATGCCATATCCATCACTCTAGCACAGAATAGGCCTCGAGTCTTGAACAATCAAAGACATACTTTCATCTCTCTCAGTGAACCACTAGATGTGATCTTCCATCGAATGGCTAAGGCCAATCTGATTACCTACCCTCCAACTCATCCATTCAATGATACAACTCCCAAGCTAACATGGTACAAATAAAATGAATACTGTGACTATCACTGTGTTAAAGGATACACTACCATCAACTGAATGAAATTGAAGCACTATATCCAAGATCTCATCGACAAAAAGGAGATCCAAGTGGACACACCTGCCCAACCTTTGCCTAGTGCCAATATGCAAATCTATCAGAATGTGTTCCCTCAACACAAATCTGTGAAGAACCAAGCCAATACCAATCCTCCACCCCAGAACCCAGGAAAAGGAAAACAATGAGACCATGTTGACAGAAAAGACTATACTACTGCCCATATCAACTATGACAAATTTATTGGATGCATATCCCAAGTTGAACCCACAGTGAATGTCATCCATGTTAAAGGGGCAGATGGTCAGTGTGTAGTCACCACTCGTAGAGGCTAGATATCTGTCATCGATGCTAATCCAATGCCTGCTCATAATGCATAGTACAACCTTCTAGAACACCTTGGGAATACACCTGCCCAAATATCCATCATCGACCTTCTTCTCACTTCACCCATCTATCAAGAGATCCTCAATCGAGCCCTCCAAGAAGGACATGTCCCTACAAACATTGATACCATCCATTTTGAGAACCTCGTGGGGTACCTATCTGCATCATGTTATCTTTCCTTCAAGCCTTCTAACATACCATTTGTCGAGCCAGACCACAATCACCCCCTTCAAATCACCGTCATGGTCAGAGACTTTTCCATCAAAAGGGTCATGATAGATAATGGCTCAGCCCTAAATCTGTGCACCTTGAAGTTCATCCAACAAGTGGGATATACAAAGGCCAACATATCACATAATGTCATCACTATCAAGGCCTATGATAACTTATAGCATACCTCAAAAGGTACCATTCTATTTCTGATCAAGCTAGGCCCAACAATTAAAGAAACCATCTACCACATTGTTGATCTGGACCTTTCGTACAACATCCTCCTCGGATGACCATGGATTCATTCCATTAAAGTCGTTCCATCCACATATCACCAATGCCTAAAATTTATGCATCAAGGCACTGAAATCACCATCCATGCAAATCCCTAACCCTTCACATACTAATGTGTGTTGGAAGAATCATTCCCCCACTACACCCATTTCCCTGGAATTGACATTGGCACTTCCATTTCCAGCTCATCCCGATCCCATTGAGATCCAAAAACAATCCTAGCCTCCACCCTCTCTTCCATTAAGATCAACAATCAGGGCTATGGTGAGTATAGCCTAAATGATGCATTTGCAGTAGGGGACCTACCACTTGATCCACCAAAGCAAGATCCCTCAAGTAGATCCTGAAATCAAGCAACTGGGGTCATCAACATTCATCTCCCATGGAATCCTAAATAATCAAGAGATAGACACTGATATCAACAGGTGGTTATACAAAGATTCCCCACCCCCTGACACTAAGTTCCTTGGATACTTCAAAGACAAATATCCCTCATCACACAAATATGCCACAGAGCAATGGAACAAGGCAATGGTTTAGGACTAGAAGAAAGTGGAAGCAAAGATCCAATAGAAGCCTCATAAAATCCAAAAATCAAGGCCTTGGATTTAATACCCCTTGCCTGCACATACAAGAACCCAATACCGCAACTCGGGGCACTAATGCACACAACATCACCCTCTTGAATATCCAAGATGACCTTGTGGAAATTGAAGACATCCCCGAAGAGGAAGAAAATAAATCCTATGATGAAACCTTCATGGACAACTCTGTCCTTCACCAACTCACCATTAACTTCATCAAACTTCCCCTCATCCATCCCGAACTCATAGATGGGGATCAACCAAGCATAACACATATCAATGAGTTCCAAATCACAGAAGCACTCCTAAGATTCATGGGAGCATCAAGCCAACAGTCAGATCAAGGACAAGAAACAACTTATGTCTGCAAGCTCGACCCCAAGGGATACTTTGGGGAAGAGGAAGTCTTTAGCCGCAAAATTAAAAATGAAAAATAAAACCCCTCTAGGGCACATTATGACTCTAAAAAAGAAAAAATAAAGGGCGTTATCTTTTGGTGAAAACCTCTCTGAGGCGCTAGAAGATGAAGACTTTCCTCTTCCTCCCATCTAGGACTATAGACCAGAGAAATCATCTATCATCATAGAAGACACAAAGCCAGTCAATTTGGGAACTGAGGAATGCCCAAGGATAACATATATAGTAGCATCCCTAACTAGAGCTAAAGAACTAGCTTTCACAGTACTTCTCTAAGAAGCTACAATCAATTTTTCATGGTCATATGCACACATGCATGGGCTTGATCCAATTCTAGTTCATCATCTTTCAATGGATCCCAATGAAAATCCAGTTAAGAAAAATCTATGAAAAATGCATCCAAAAGTAGCCTTGTCGGTAAAAGCAGAACTTGAGAAGATCCTACAAGGAAAAATCATTAGAGCCATTGACTATTCATAGTGGATATCTAACATAGCATCGCTCACTAAGCCTTTAGGAAAGATCAGAATATGCACAGACTTCAGGGACTTGAACAAAGAATGTCCAAAGGATGACTTCCCTCTACCAAACATCGATATGATCATTGATCTTACACTAGGCCATGAGATGTTGTCACTCATGGATGAATTCTCAAGATACAATCAGATCCAAATAGAAGAGGAAGACCAACACAAAATAGCATTCACAACACCATGGGGTACCTTATGTTACAATATGATGCCATTCGGGTGAAAGAATGTAGGGGCTACATATCAACGATAAATAACAACAATCTTCCATGATATGATACACAAAATCCTCAAAGACAAAGTGGATGATAACCTTGCAAAATCCAAGATATGTTTGGAACACCTCAACATCCTTGAGTGTGTGTTTGATTGCCTACATCATTATAGCTTAAAGCTAAATCCAAAGAAGTGTGTCTTCAGTGTAACATCTAGAAAGTTGTTAGGCTTCATTGTATCATGACGTGACATTGAGATTGACCCTAAAAAATTCAAAGCCATAATAGACATGCCTCCACCCCAAACACTCAAACAACTCAGAAGCCTTCAAGGTAAACTTCAATCAGTGCATCATTTCATATCACAACCAGCAAACAAGTGTCAATCCTTTATGCATCTACTCCGTAAAGACACCAGCTTCAAATGGGATCTAATCTGCTAAAGAAGTTTTGAGAAGCTAAAATAATATCTGGCTAACTCTCCCATCCTTGTACCACTATTCCCAGGACACCCTTTAATCTTATACATCTTAGCAACCACTACAATATTGGGGGCATTGTTAGCACAACTTGATGACAATAGCAAAGAAAGAGCCATCTATTATATCATTCAGACACTTGTTGGCTATGAGATCAACTACTCACCAATGGAAAAGGCATGCCTCACAGTGGTCTTTTCCACTCAAAAACTTTGGCATTACATGCTTAGCCACACCGTCAAGCTCATCTCCAAAGTAAACCCACTCAAATATCTACTATCAAGGACAACACTGACAGGCCAAATGGAAAAATGGGTCATGCTGCCAAGTGAGTTCGATACCCAATACATAACTGAAAAGCAATAAAAGGGTAATTCATTTCCAATCAACTAGGTGAAGCACTCCTGGTAGATGTATATCCACTAAATATAGAATCTCTTGATGAGCATCTATGCATGATCAAAGAACAACCAACATGGAAGCTATACTTTGATGGCTCCTACACATCGCATGGATCAGGGGCATGAACCCTATTTGTCACTCCTCAAGGTGACTATATCCCTAAATCATTCAAATTGGGATTCCCTTGCACCAACAACACTGTAGAATGCAAGGCACTCATCTTAGGCCTCAAAAAGACTATCCAATGGAACATCACATAACTGCAAGTGTTTGGAGTTTCACAGCTGCTAATCAAGAAATTCCTAGATGAATTCTAAACTAAGGACGAAAAGCTTCTACCCTATAAGGAATTGGTGGACACATTGAAAGAGCACTTCCTGAGCCTACAATTCACGTAGATACTTAGGCTACAAAACAAAGTTGTTGATGCAATGAAAACCATTGGGTCTTTGCTAGAGATCCCTCGAGACTCAACGGAATATGAATTCTTAGTTGAGCAGATACATACACCTACTTATGAGAACACTGATTCTAAAATGGTGTACATCTTGGTTGGTCCTCAGTCCCCATGGTACCACAATATTCATGCTTATCTTTAAAATGGTATCATATCCCCCCACCTCACAAACACCCAATGCCAGAACCTTATTCACAAAGCTTCCCGCTACACTCTTGTAGCCAACACCCTATATCCTCAAGGATATCACAACATCCTTTCTAGGTGTTTAGATTTGAACGAGGCCATCCTAGCTTTACAAGAGGTTCACATTGGAATTTGCGGTGCCCACACAAGTGGCATGGTCCTAGAAAAGCAACTGCTTAGAGTTGGGTATTATTGGCCAACAATGGAACATGATGCATGTGAATTTATAAAGAAATGCATACATGTCAACAACATGCCAATCCGATTTATGCTCCAGCTCAAGACCTGCAACCCATTGCCCCACCTTGGCCCTTTTCATGTTGGGGCTTCAACCTCATTGGTTTAATTACTCCCCTTTCCTTAAATGGATACAAATATATCATAACTGCCATTGAATATTTCATGAAGTGGGTTGAAGCGATCCCGCTCATCGTAACTACCGACATTTAGATATCTAAGTTCATCCTCTACCATATCATCTGCCGCTTTGGCATCCCTTCCACCATCTTCAAAGATCATGGCACACCCTTTGAAAAATAGCATGTGGATGATCTATGTGACAGACTCCACATCCACCATCGTTCTCCATCCCATACTTCCCTCAAGGAAATGGCCAAGCTGAGGCAACCAATAAAACCATCCTTAAAATCCTCAAGAAGGTTGTCAATGATTATGGTCGTGACTGGCACCTCCAAATCAATCGCTCCCTTTGGGCCTATTGAAATTCATTCTCCACTCCCACATGAACCACCCCATACTTCCTTGTATATGGTGTCAAAGTCATCTTACCAATCAAGGTCAAGCTACCTTTGTTACACGTGTCCATGAAGAAATACACAACCAATGAAGATTATCATGTGGCACACCTCACACAGTTGGACCTATTAGATGAAAAGAGGCAACAAGCATATGATCACCTGGTTGTATATCATATTCAAATCAAAAGGAGCTATAACAAAAAGGTCCATCCAAGACAGTTCCAAGTGGGCGACATGGTCCTCAAAGAAAATTAGAAAGTACAAGCACATCGAGAGAAGAAAGGCAACTTTGAACCTACTTGGTTGGATCCTTATGTTGTCATAGCATGCTTTGGCTCTGAAGCCTATCATTTATCAACACCAGAAGGTGAGCTCCTGAATGATCCTATCAACATCATACATCTGAAGCATTTCTATGCTTGAACCATATCCTATAAGGAAAAAAATAAAAAATAAAAGTAAAGAGAAATAATCATCCAACGGTGAAAACTTGGCAATTCAAGCACCTTGGACAAGTATGTTGGTGAAAACCTAAAAATAGGCACCATACATAGTGGACTAGGCCATTATCTATCAAACTCATGTCCCCCCCATCCCAATCCCCATCCCTATCTCAATCTCTCCCATCCCCATCCCCACCACCAACCCATCATTCCTAAGGTAGTCTATCCTTAAGCCTATCCAACACAACAATAGGTTACTTTACACAATCCTAAGCTTCCTGTATATATCTTGTATAGCGAGATCCTCCCATCCCAATCCCTGAGCTTCTATAAATATCCACTGTAAATATCTCCCCTCCCTTTGTCCTATATCGTCGTGTCTAATTGTACATATCCTTGTCAGTTCTGTAGCAACTATGATCAGACAACATTGTCTCACCCAGCCTCATGCTTCAACATCTTTTGTCGACTATCCTTGGTCACCTGATTATTCTTGATTCATCATTTGCCAACAATAACACAACACTCTCCTCATCAAACGGGTCCTTGCAAGATGTATCCTTCCTCATGTCTGACCTAATCTCCCCCCATCAATCAAGCAATTAATCCTTCTCCTTGGCAAAGGATGTTTTGTGTATTTATCACTTTGATCTTGGATTTTTGTCCTTTGGATCTTGTTTATCTTTTACAAATTCGTATTGTTCTTCTCCTCAAAGTTGCCACGATCCTTTATATCATGGTTCACTACGAATGAGGATGATCTAGGGCAAGGTCTTTTGATCATCTTGTTTTTGCATGTGAGTCAGTCAGATATGACCCTTGCACATGTGATCTTTAGGGTTACATAGTGCACTTGGAAAATGTCATTTATTTGTGGGTTCTCCAACATTGTTTCTCCCATGCCTCCTCCTAGATTCATGTGTGATGTTGTGGCAACCCTTGCATGTCTTTTTGTGTCAGTCCTTTGCAACGCTAGTGACAAGGCCTTGTGTTCCTAGTAACCTTGGCAGGTCTCTAGCATTGCTATATCAACCTAGGTTGTGCTCTCCATATTTACACAATGACATCCCCAATTCTCATCTGTTGCATATAGATTCATCTTGCATCCTGCATCCTGCATCCAGCATCATCCTGCACCATTTAGAATCATCTCGCATTCATGCATCTTTTCTCTTGGTCGGATTTCTGTTTATCCTCCTTCCCTCTCCTCCCTCCCTTTTCTTCCCATTGGGTTCTTTTAAAGAAAATTCTACAAAGTTTCCTCTTTGCATTGTTTTCTCGAGGGGGAAAACCCCTATACTATCTAATTCTTGCCTAAGGCATCTTATTTTCTTGTCTTTGACGCAATGCCACTTGCGGCGTTGCATCAAAGAGGGAAAAGATGTAGACACCTAACAATCCAACTTGTTAATTAAAATTATTTTAATTAATAAAAGTCATGATGACATCAACATTAATTAATTAATCACTATTGTTACTATCCCCTCCCCTTTTAATTAAATCTATTTAATTAAAGAATCTCTCCCAAAAATGTTTAAATCAAATTTAAACATCTCCTCTTTCCTAAATTTATCAAATCAATTTAATAAATTGTTTCAACCCAAACCCTCCTTAAATAAATTAAATATTTATTTAAATCCCTAAAATCCTATATATCTTCTAGACTCTTCTAATTCTATCCTCTCATCCCTAATCACTCCCTAACCCTCTTAGCCTAAACCCTCTCCCTTTGACCCAAAGTCAACACCCTCATTAATGAGACTTACAAACTCATTAATGACCCCTTACACCTTCATTAATGGCTCTTACAACTTTATTAATGAGAGCCCATATCCCTTCTTCCACCCTTGTCCCCTAGCACACTTCCCTAGCACATGATTTAGATAGCAACAAGTTTCACGTACCTTATTTATGCATACAAAGAAAGGACACAACCTCTCAAACATTCTCTGACATATTTTCACATCTGAAAACTCTTGTTTGAATGTTTGAAATAGTTCAATTTGTGTTATATCTATAAAATGTTTTGGATGTTCAAATTTCATACCTATCTCTTCATCTTTGATCTATATAGTATCCCTTCTATGGAAAGAAACACAGGAGCAAGTAGTCCAATATTCAATGACCGTTCTTTTTACATCTTCATAAATTTTGCCTTTTTGGGGAAGTCTACAAATATTTACCAAATTATTTTCAATATTTTCATCTAACATATTTCTCCTCCTAATATATCTTTGAACAATTCTTCTACATACTTGCATTAAATAAGAAATTGCACAAACTTGTTTTCTTCATGTCAACTTCCTACTAGATATTGTAGTTATCAACGTTCTACATGTAACACTAAATTGACTCCCCAAGTTGTGTTCTTAATGTCGCTCAATGCATATTGCAAATTTTCAACTATTGTTTGATTAACATTATCCGTAGAGATTTTTATGTTATCAACACCCAATAATTCTAAAACAAGAGTTATTTCTCTTTTCCTGAATAACCTAACAAATAATTATGCTCTTCCAAACATGCTTTAATTTTCAAAATATTCATTTCAAATTTTTTTACAATGCAATTTAATTATTCTTTCAGATAGCATGTGTTCAAATGAGACTTGACTGAAAAGTGTGTCCTCATTCATCCCCATCAAATTTCTCATGTCAAATGATATGTTTCTACGTTGAGAACTACCAATTTGTTCCCCTACTTGAATTGCATCTTCTTGAATATCAATAGGTTCTTCGTGAACTTCAACATGTTGATCTTCATTAGGTATTGTATGACCTTTTATTTTGTTAGCTCGTATTTAATCATATTTTCTTGTTCTATTCCTTTTATTCCCCATTGAGTTTCCTCATTGAGTTGAAAGCTTCAATTCACCTACATACATAAAACCATATACCCAATAAAAAACTATAAATAATATTTATAAGTTCATAAATCAAGTACTAATTGAATAATTTTTTAATTAATAAACCAAATAAAACAATGCTTTAAGTTAAAAAACAAAATAAAATAATACTTTAATTTTAAAAACTAAATAAAACAATGCTTTAATTTTTTTAAAAACTAAATAAAATAATGTTTCAATTAAAAAAAGTTAAATTAAACAAAAATAAAGGCAAAAATAAAGTATAAAAATATCTTGCAAGAAAAAACATACCTTTTTTATTATTGTCCTTGGTAATTGCCTTTCAAACACAAAAAATAATAATAAAGAACTTCCAATAAATGATTTTATTTTAAAAATCACTTATTATTTTGCAAGTATTAAACAAATTTTTTAATTTTCTAATTCAAAAATGTGTTTTATATGAGGTTTAAGGGGCTCGGTCGCTGATGCAATTGTGTTTGGTGAGCCGTAGTTTAGGTCGAACCTGGTCCAATCGAACCAATTCCAGCTGAAACTGCCTATGTGACATCCCATGGGTTAACCAAACAAGCAAACATGGAAATTTGCATAACTTCTCACTTTTGCAGCGCATTTCTCCATCAAAACTCAACTTTTTTCAAAAAATTAAAATACCCTTTTGTAGAGCTCGGAGTCCAGATTATCATCATATAAGTTTTATTATATTTTTATTAGAGATAATATATTATAATTTTAAAATATTGTAAGTAGATATTTTAACATTCAAGAAGACGTGGCTTCAAAAAAAGAAAAAAAAAAATAGTAAATCATAACAAAAAATTTTAAATTTATATTTAACACTAGAGGAGAGAGTCCTCTTCAAGAATATGTAATTTATTTTCTGAATGGTGTAGATTTGATAAAGAAAATATGGCGGTAGACAAAAACTATCAATTTCAAATAAGTTTGACTTTGAGTAGTCATAACGGATAAAATATACATCAAAAACCAATATTTCCTTTTTTATGCACTAGCTATACATGTCATCTATAACATATTTTGAAATCAAAGGAAAAATGATTATTTGCATATACTTTTTTGGTAGGAACTAGAACCCAAATTTTCAGCATTTTTCAACAATTAAAAAATAGACTTCAAAAATTAAAACTATATCAATTCTTATTCAAAAAAATTTTAAAAAAATATAGACATAAACTTCATCCAATTTTACACATTTCATCAATTTATATCATCTTCAAATTATAAACACAAATGTCACTTTTATGTTGTTAAAGTTGAACAGTTTGCGTGTTGTTGACATTTTCCTTTATAAAAGTGTGACACAATTTTGTACTTTTACCCTAGGGACAGCTCTAGAATGAGAAATTGAAACTATGCTAAATGCAGTTCTACCAATCTAGCTCAATTATGCTATGAATTCAAAACTAAATGCCTATAGTAATGATGTAATTAACAAAGATAAGGATGAATCCTTTACTCCTAATTTTGCCCACTATCTATAGATTTTCTAAAGATTACGGGTAGAGTGAAGTTAACAATGATCAAAGTTGAGTCAAGTTGATGGTTTCAAATGATGAGACAAAGTAAAGATTTTGGCTTCAAATGTTGGAGCAAAGAGACAAAATGAAGGGTCAAGATGCAACTTCAAGATGAGTAATGTAGAATTGATTTGGTCTTGATCTATGTGAGCTCATTCATTCATTCACATTGGTTCATTTGATTTTGTCCACATGTGGTGGGTGAGAATAATAATAATTAACAATTGATTTATTTTAGCCATGTATTCCCTTGAATGGGTTGGATTTTGATTTGATTTCAACTATACAATTAATCAATTGCATAATTGTTTGATTTATTTAATCCAATAGTTTTGATTTCAATTAAATCCTGCTTATGTCCTTGATTGCTCGCTTTAATTTTACTTGACCATTTTTACGTGTATACAGTAGATATTTAAGGAATTCACACAATTCTCTCCTCATTAGATTGATGTGTGAAAAAAGATTATGTGCCTTGTTTTCTTTCATATGCAAGATAAGAATATCAATTATAGTTTGCCACTAGTCGATACCTAAGTCAATCTCACAAACAAAATACCTAAAAGAACATTTAAAACACATCTTGAGACATCCAAAAGGGAGATATTCTTTTTTCTCTCTAGATGAATGTGAGAGTGTGCCATATATAATATGGATAACAAGGATAATAATCGATGTTACAATAAGCTACTGTAAATAGATGGAAAATTCAAGCACTGGGTTTCTAAATTGTGGTATGTTGAAATTTATCAAGACAAAAGAAATGTTGGAGATGATGAGATATACGGTAGTTGATAGGATAAAAGATAAAGGTCAAACCCAAAATCCACAAGTTTGTACGAAGTTATTAAAAATAATATTAAATGGCCAATTGAATTAAGAAATAATACAACCTTTAAAATAAAAATATTAATATATAATAGCTTTCTTTGAACCTATTTTCATTATTTTTTAAATATTTATTACTTCTACTTTTTTAAATCCATGTTATTTCTAATTCTTTAATTAAGCATGCAAATTACATAGATACAAATATTTATCACTTTTACTTTTGAAATCTATGTCATTTCTAATTATTTAGTGAGGTATGCAAATTATATAGATAAAATGGTTGTAGAGTACCGGCATGAATACATTAATATTGTTTTGCAAAAGCAAACACCTTCTACATATATTATTAGGGCAGGTCCCCGTGCTGCTGCTTAGCTTATTTCTGTTAACAACTGCTCAACTTTTTGACGTGTGACTTTTCTCAATAAGCAGCAGCTACTACACCAAAATAGCAAAAATTCTAAATTATCCTTCCCCTACACTTAAAAAATTGCATGGGAACACTCTCACTGTTTAAAATCAAGCAAAAATGACACTTAAGTAGCTGCATGAAGACATGGGTTATATATGAATTCTTGAAATGCATACATGTACTTAAGTGTCCAATTGTGATTGCTCTTGAATATGCATACTTTGAATTGATTTACCACCAATTTTATGCTTACTTTAAATTAAGTTCAAACTCACTTCAAAATATTTATAGCTTTAACATTCATTTATATATTAAATGAAAAGCACGGTTCAGTCATTTTATTCTTTGAAGTTAGGTATCCACATTTGAAAACTCTCAAACAGACTTGGTCCCAAATTTTATTTTTTAAATTCACAAATCTCTGAGCATTTTTAGAGCAGATAAATACCTTTAAACTATATAACTATAAACCAGAGTAATGTGAATGAGTAAACAAAACGTTCAGAAGCAGAAAAAATAAAACTTTTTCAGCTACCATACTCAAATGCAAAGAGCATCTAACAGTTAACAATGGTATACAATAGAAAATTTTAAAAAACAGTTAACAGTGGAATGATGTTGATTAGTAAAGAATGCTCTGCTTTTCATGATTCAACCAACAATCAGAACTTGGCTGTTTCATTAAAGTCCCGCTATCAAATCTAAGAGATTTGGAATGTTCAGTGCCTGCTGTTTAACCAATACTCTAATCAATACAAAAACATGAAAAGAGACATGATGGTAACATATTCCTTGTCAATTAAACGAAATTTTTAAAAACCAGCACCATAATCAGCAAGCCTTCCTTGCAGGACACAAACACCATAACTAACCTTCAGAAAAAAGGGTAAATATTCATTCCAAAAACTACCAACAAACAAGAAAAACCAGAGAATCTGGAAGCCATCAGGTGTGGTGATTCAGGGCTTGATCACTGACTTCCACACTTGTAGTACATGACAAAAGCCTGTGAAAAATGGCAGTCATGGCAGCACAGTAACTCTCCACAATCTTATCTCTGATCTTCCTGAGAAGTGAAGCCTTCTTCCTTCTCTTGGAGGTGTTAACTCTCCACATTCTGTCTTTCACTTTTCCAAAGCACTTCTTAGTTTTCTCAGGCACAGTCTCCTTTCTAGAGAAGGTGTAACTCCTCAGATACATCTGTCTGCAAGAATACCCATCAACATATTCAGCTCTTCTCTTTGGGTTATGGTCCTCTTTACTCCTCATGATCCTCACAAATTCAGCTTCTGAATGGGGCCAACTGTGAATGCGCTCAAAAGTAGCTCTTGAGGGTACCTCTGCATCCAGACACCCTGCAACACAGCTTGAGTTCTTCATCATACAAAGCCTTGCGGATTGATTACAGAATATGATCCGAAAACGTTGATGCAAGAAATTATACACAAACAAACAAAATCAGAAGCAACAACAATAAGATCTTGAAGATCAAACAAGATAATAATGTTTCAAATGCCACTTAAGGTAAATATGATCCAGGGCTTCACTTGAATATTCCAATGTTTGTTTAAAAACCAAATGTATCAGACCCTTTTCTAGAATACAGAGATGGCCATGATTGAACCAAAGGGCAGTTGTTGTTGTTTACAGCAGGGCTAATGAAGATGAAATCCCAAGTGGGTTTTTAGTAGATCAAGGAATTTGGTGGAAAATAATGATTATGCATGATTAGTTAGGCCCTCACTGTGACCCCAAACAACAGGAAATTGGACTTGATAGCTGGAAAAACTTGAGTGCACCGCTTGCTTGCTTTATACTCTTCTCAGATTTTGACCAGAGATTGCAAGGAAGGAATGTTTGCAACATACAACCATGGGAGGAATAATAATGAAATGTGTATAACATAATAATGAAATCAGTATAACATACACCCATCAATCATAATATACAGACAAGTAGATTTTTTATGTGTATTTAACATGCTCTTCTCTTGATTGCTTCTCACATGTTCCTATCATTACTTTCTGTGACAATAAATTCTATTCCCACTATAGAAGATTTTATATTTGTTCTAGTGCCTTGTTGTTTGTCCTTATGTTTAGTTAATGGAATATTTAAAGAGCAATGACAGGATGAATCCTGAGCACCTTCTTGGACTGTTTTCAATCTACTTTTTGTTGATGATAAGGTGAAAGTGGTGGTCTTTTTTGATGTTGTGCAAAGGTATCAGTAACACCACTAATTCCCACTCAACCATACGTAGAAGAGGCCTCTCTATTTGTCTCAGTTTTCTTTACCATCAATCAATTCCTTTCTTTCCTCAACCTTGTGTTGCACGTTACTGACTTTTGGGTACATTTCTATGATTCAACTCCTTCATGCATGCTCGCTTGAGGACAAGCATATATATGATTAATAATAGTTTTGTCATGCATGCTTTATTTGCTATTACCACAAATAGCACTACATATTATTCATCTTTTTATATAATATATAGTAGGTTGAAAATAAAAAGTCTATTTTTTTTAATTATTATATTGTTTGGGTCCAAGGAAATAATATCATAATGTTTTGATTTTGATTTTTTATCTATAATGTGATCATTTTGTTTTTTTTCAATGAATGTGTATAAATTAAAATTTATTTTTAATTTTGAAAGTAAGCTAGAGGGTTCAAATATTTGAACATCAATTTAAGAAAGATATCAAGGTTTGAGATGAAGTTGGGAAGTTTTTGATTTTTATAGTAGATTTTTAAGTTTAAGTTTGTCTTAACTAGTATGGTGTACTAATAATCAAAAGAAGTAATAGTAATCATTTGATGAAATTGTATTGTTAAGGCATTACCAAGTTTAAGGATAAAAGTGCACCTTTAGCACCTTTTCATATTTGATTTGGATTCATTCTAATTGTTGTTTCTTAAGACAACGATCTAGTGTTTAGAAATGATATATTTCTACACAAGAGTTGACATCTAGCTTGTACTTGAAACAAAAGAAAAACTTAATAAAAGGAATTATTTTTTTCTCAAGTATGTGTAACTATTGCAAAATAAGACTTTCTAACTTAATCTAATAGTAATGAACATACCCTAGCACTATGGCTAACTAAAGTGAAGAGACAAGTTGTTGAAACTAAAAAATGGAAAGTAGAATTGTGATGGTACAAAAAGAAAAGTAAATGTTGTACCTAGAGAATTGTTGTGAACAATTGAAAATAGGTTGTGGATTAACTTTGAAGGTAATTTGAAGGCTTCATACTTTCTTGGGTTACATTAAAAAGGTCAACAAACTTTAAGATGAAGTTGGACAATTTTGATATATAGTAAAATATTAAGTTCATGTTTTTTCTTAGCTAGTATGTTATAATAAAGTCAAAAGAAACAATAAAAACTATATGATGAAGTTATATTGTCAAGGTATTTTCAAGTTGTAAGGATGAAAAGTGCATCTCTAGCACTTTTTCCTATTTGTCATGGACTCATTTTGATAGTTTCTACTTAAGACAATGATCTGGTGTTTAGAAATAGCATATTTTTATAAAATAGTTGTCATCTAGCTTGTACTTAAAGAAAAGAAAAGAACAAGAATTAAAAGGGTTGATTTTTCTTTTCTTCAGTATATTTGTAAAATAGTGAAACTGATAAGACTTTCTTAGTCTAACACTAATTTACAAAACCTAACACCATGTAATGGAATTACTTGCACAGAATGAATCTAATAGAAAATATGTTGCAAATACTTAATAATATGTCACTTTGAGGAGGCAACCTCCTTAATCTACTTCAAAGGGGATACCTCCAACTATCTTCACCTTAAAATAATACTAAACATGTTGATAATAACTAACCTATACCTCCTATATATGCATTATTATGCCTTGGATGCCTCCTAGACCAACTTAGATACTCCAGTATGACTCCTAGGATGATATATATATAT
>BSBK01013542.1:2500-27926 GCA_027943335.1 Chamaecyparis obtusa | reverse complement strand
GATATATATATATATATCTATCTATCTATCTATCTATCTATCTATCTATATATCACTACTACACATGATGACATTTAAGAATTTGTTTAAGACAAAATTAAGATTATGAATTAAATATATAATTTTTTTACTATTAAAAATTAGAAATTATTTAAAATGTCTTAAATTAAAAACTAAGACAAAAGGACATGATAAAAAGCTATGCATTTTAGCGGCTGAGGGTAGGAAAAGAGCTGCATTTTAGTGGCCAAAGGAAGAGGAATGTCAGGAAGTATTTTGATCATGTATAATTTGTAAATATTTCTCGTTTAGTTTAGTATTTTGTAGGAGTTTGTGCCAAATTGCAAGAATTCCTTCAGAAAGTATGCACTCAAGGAAAATAAGGATTTCTTCCCCTATCTTTGCCCAAGGGTCTTCTGATAGCAATTACGGCTACTGGTCCAAAGTAGTGTTGTAATAGGTCCCTGCAATGATACTAAGGTATGTACCCATTGCATTCCTTGTTACTATGAGAGATGTTCAAAATTATGATGCCCTAAGTGTTTGTAATTGTAGTTGTTTTAATGTTTATTGACGCTCTCGTTTAATTTCTAGCATTAACAATGTAGGGTTTATCATCTGTGATGTTTTTCCTTTTGGGTTAGAATTTTTCATACAATATGTTGAAGTGTTTTTTACTATCAAAATCATGTGGGGATAGAGATAGGCACAGGGCATTAGATTAGCCTGCGACCACTAGTACATTTTTGCAAATATATGACCATGTGACTAAATAGTTTACTCACAACACTATAAATATAAATTCTACATTTTTTGTAACTAACAAATATAAATGAATAAATAAATGACTAATTTTTTCATCGGGTAAAATCACAAGGTCAGAAAAGTAGAAATGACTGAATAAATGACCAAATAAATTATTGAATAATTAGTCACCTAAAAAAATGACTAAATAAAGGACCAAATAAATGACTATTGGTGCATCTTTGGGTGGGTATTAAGTGACACTTTGAAATGGTAATTTTTTGACCCTTCAATGCTTGAATGTCTCTATAGGGAGTTTCGTTAATATGTAGAAGCTAAGAAATATTTTCTTTAACTAAAATGCCAACCGCATACATCAAATTGATGACAAAGGTGATCAAAGCCTTAGAAATAACTCCACTTTTCTAGTTTTAGAAAATACTTTAACTTGTTCAAATAATGAAGATTAATATTTTGATCCTTTATGCCCTATTATGGAAAGTCTTAAAAGATTAATTTGTTTCAAAAATGACCCAAACATGTGCCTTTTCAAGGTGTATTAGACTATGGATCCATGAAGGAGACTACTCAAACTTCCTTAGAGTACGATGTTGTGGAAATTTAAGATCTTTTTACATTTAAGCAGTATCATAGATTATAACAACAACTAATGCTAACATTTTAATTCATTAAATATTTTAAAATTTGTACAATCTTATTAATTTTAATAACATCAATTAGTACTACAAAATTAATTAAATATTTTTAAAATGAGAGAAAAAAAAATTGAAACAATTTTTTTAAACCACAAAAAACTATTTGCATAATAAAAAACAATCTAATTTTTTCCTATTTATCATAAAACCTATCTTGAGATGTAAGGTAGTTATAGTCAATGTTTTACCCTGACATCAAAGTTTCCTTACAAAGGGAGTTTATTTCTTTTTGTAAAAAATCAAGAAGAGTTAAATGTTGAAAAGCCAAAAAAAAATCTTTTACCTTGTCTTTGGTTCTTATTCTAAAATATTTTGAAGAGGTAAAAAGTTTCACTTGTAACTAAAATTCCAATAGGTTTTGACGGTAAATTGTCCATTATCTATGGGAAAATTTAAAGTGATTTGCATTTTAGAGTGGAGGGAAGGGTAGATGATGCAGGAGCATCCTGGGTGTAAGACCAATCTTACATCACCCAAAAATATTTCTGTTTTATATTCAATAAGGGCTATTTTGTGCAGAGCTGCTATTTATGCAAAGTTACTATTTTTGGTAATTTTTGTATGTGCTCAAAATGATCTGATTTCTTTCTTGGAGGTTGATTTTGGTCATATAAGTCTGCCAGTAAAGTTTCATTTCCAGATCAAGTGTATATTGGAAGATATTGAAGATTTTCGGTATTAGCAGCAGGGTACAGAAACTTTGAACTCAGTTTTGAAGGCTTTAAAGGCCCCGAATGAGGTCAAAAATTTGGGTGACGGGCGCTTGCATAGGTCAAGCCTATAGAGCGCTTCGTGGCATTTCCGAAATGGGGTTATAATAGCCGAGCGGGTCAACTGGTGATGACTTATGGTCTTCGGAAGTTGGGCCACCTGAAATGGCGAAAAATAATTTTCTTCAAAATTTCTGTTCGGGTTTCAAAGGTTATCTTGAGCTGACTATGATGTAATGAAATGTAAAATAAAAATAATTCTAAGTTTGGTCAGCCTTATTGGCTAAAATTCTGGAACCTTCCCAAGCGGTCGAAAATTGCCTATATAAGGAAGGCTGTATTATTGTCTTAGGCATTTCAGAATAGTTCTGGGTAGTAGATCTGGGTAATAGTTCAAGGCTTTGTCCTACAGAATATTGTAAGGGAATGCCCATGTGGCTTTGCATGTTGTAATTCTGAAAGTTTGTAATTCCACATTTGTGGAGATAATAAGAAGCCAATTTTCTGTTCCTGCATATTGTTGTTGTTTCTCTATTTCTGTTATGTGTTTGTGGTATTAAGGGGAGCACCCTTCATCAAGTGGTATCAGAGCAGGAGTTCTTGAGTGTGTAAACAGATCGCCGACTGTGAGGTAGTTTGCACCAGGACCGTGGCTAGGTTTCAGCGCGCATCGCGAAAATGCCTCCACAACGAGAACGTGGCGGAAGAGTTGGTGCTGTGACACCTGAGGTTAGAGAGCTGCAGAGACAAGTGCGAGCATTGCAAGAAGAGATTCACAGAGGAATGAATCTTAATGTCAGAGACGAAAGCGAGGATGAAGCCGAAGAAGAATATCAAGAAGGAGAAGTTGAAATTGTGAACCAGGAGGAAGAAAGACTTTTTCGGGCGATTTCCAAGATTGGGAAAAGACCTAAGATTGAGGTTCCTACATTTTCTGGAAATCTTAACCCAGAGGAATTGATCGACTGGATCAATGAATATGAAGAATATTTTGAGTATGAAGATGTTGAGGATCCTGATAGGGTCAAATTTGTGAAGGCCAGACTGAAAGGTCATGCGAAGATATGGTGGCAAGAAATTCAGTTGGAGCGAAATAGAAGGGGAAAGGAGAAAATCACGAGATGGGATCGGATGGTGGATAAATTGAAGCGACAGTTCATTCCTATTGATTATGAGCTTGACCTACTGAAGAAAATGCAAAGTTTGAAGCAAGCGGGAAAATCTGTTCAGGAGTATACAGAGGAGTTCTATCGACTCCTCATCAGAACAGGCCATGCCGAAGCTGATAAGGAGAAAGTTGCCGGATACCTTAATGGGTTAAGGCCAAGCATTCAGGAGGAGTTGAATCTGGTTAGAATGAACAGTATTGAGGAGGCATACCAATTTGCCCTAAAAGTAGAGGAAAAGCTGAACAAGAAGTTCGAGAGCAGACAAAATGGAAGAGGTCACGGTGGACGATCTGGTGGACGGTCATATGGTGGCCGAAATGAAGATCCAAAAAAGAAGGATGAGGCCAGTAGCAGTCAGAATCAACGCGGAAATAATTCCAATCACTTCCAAGATCAGAATAATAGAGATCAAAGAGGAAGAGGAAGAGGACAAGGATCTGGAAGAGGAGGCTTCCGTGGAACATGTTTTCACTGTGGAGAAGAAGGTCATAGGGCATTTGAATGTCCTCAGCGCCAAGGCAGAACAGACAGGAGAAATGAAGGCTAGACTAGAGTTGCACATGTAGATGAAGATGCCAGATCATCAAATTCTGAAGATGCTGAAAGAGGAGAAACGTTGATTAACAGAAGAGTCTTGTTGAGTGGTGAGAATGAACCTGAGCAAAGGAGGAGCCTGTTTCGCACCAGGTGCAAGTGTGAAGGTAAATGTTGTGATGTGATTATTGATAGTGGAAGCACTGACAATTTGGTGTCAGAAGAGATGGTGATAAAGTTGAAGCTCAAGAGATAGAAACACCCACATCCATATCGGATTGCCTGGGTACAGGATGACCACAAGGTCATGGTCAATGAACAATGCTTGGTGAAGTTCAAGATTGGCAGATACCAAGATGAGGTATTGTGTGATATCATATCTATGGATGCATGTCATATGTTGTTGGGTAGACCATGGCAGTTTGACAGATGTGTTGTACATGATGGTCGTGCGAATACCTATTCCCTGACAAAGGATGGAGTGCGACATAAGCTAAAACCATTGAAGGAGACTGAAGAAAAGGTATGTGGTAATGCAAGGATAACTTTTGTTGATGGAAGAAATTTCCTAGATGGTATGAGGCATGAGCATGTATGTTTTGCTTTAATTCCAAAAGCTGGTAAAGAGGAAGTATAAGATGTTCCTGTAGAAGTTGCAGATTTGTTGAATGAGTTTCAGGATATTGTATCCGATAACATTCCTGATGGATGACCACCAGTTAGAAAGATCAGTCATCAAATGGACTTGATCCCAGGAGTGAGTTTGCTGAATAAGGCAGCACACAGAATGACACCTGCAGAAAGTGAGGAGTTGAATAGACAAGTACATGAACTGTTACAGAAAGGATTGATCCGTGAGAGTCTGAGTCCCTGTGCTGTACCAGCGGTATTAGCACCAAAGAAGAATGGAGAATGGAGGATGTGTATAGATTCTAGGGCAATAAACAAGATCACAATCAAGTACAGGTTTCCATTGCCACGAATGGATGATATTATTGACTGTTTGAGTGGAGCTGTGTATTTCTCAAAGATAGATCTGAAAAGTGGATATCATCAGATTTGGATCAGAGAAGGAGATGAATGGAAGACTGCCTTCAAGACAAAGGAAGGACTATATGAGTGGTTAGTCATGCCTTTTGGGCTAACCAATACACCGAGCACTTTCATGCGGCTCATGAACGATGTTCTGAAAGAATTTCTGGGTAAGTTTGTCATTGTTTACCTAGATGATATTTTGATCTTTAGTAAGACATTTGATGAGCATATGATGCATATTCGTATGGTATTTGAGAAGTTGAGAGAAGACAAATTGTTGATTAATTTGAAGAAGTGCAGTTTTGTGAAGAAAGAGTTAGTGTATCTGGGATTTGTAGTTTCAGGAGAAGGTCTAAAAATGGACCCAGAGAAGGTACAGGCTATCCTTGAATGGCCTACTCTAAGGAGTGCTACTGAGGTAAGATCTTTTCATGGTCTAGCTAGCTTTTACAGAAAGTTTATCAGAAATTTTAGCAGTATTTGTGGACCCTTGACTGAAACAATGAGAGGGGATAGAAAAGAGTTTAAGTGGACTAATGGGGTAGAAAAGAGTTTTCAATTGTTGAAACAAAAAGTTACAGAACAACCTGTTTTAGCACTTCCAGATTTTAATAAGGTGTTTCAAGTAGATTGTGATGCTAGTGGTACTGCAATAGGAGCTGTTATGAGCCAAGAAGGTAAACCTGTTGCGTATTTCAGTGAGAAGTTAAATGATGCCAAGAGGAAGGATTCTATTTATGATCAGGAATTTTATGCTATAGTTCAGGCATTAAAGAAGTGGAGACATTATCTGCTTCCTAAGGAGTTTGTTTTGTATACTGATCATCAAGCTTTGCAATATTTGAATAGTCAAGGAAAATTGAATCAAAGGCATTTGAAGTGGGTTGAGTTTTTGCAGAGTTATACATTTGTTTTGAAACACAGGAGTGGAAAGTCTAATAGGGTTGTAGATGCTCTTAGCAGAAGGCAACCATTATTGACAGAAATGCAGATTGAAGTGGTTGGGTTCAAGGAACTCAAGAATTTGTATCCAGAGGATCCCGATTTTGGTGAAGCTTGGAAAGCTTGTACAGAACCTGTTACTCTAGACAGGACAAAATGGTTGGATTTCATCATCTAGGATGATATGCTATTCAAAGGGAGTCAGTTGTGCATTCCATGAAGTTCTATGAGGGAGAATCTCATCAAGGAGAAGCATAGTGGAGGATTGGCTGGACATTTTGGTCGTGATAAAACCCTTGCTTTGGTTGGTGAGAATTATTATTGGCCACAATTGCAGCAAGATGTGAAGAAGTTTGTACAAAGTTGCAGAGTATGTCAGATGGCGAAAGGAGTGAAGCAGAATACAGGGTTGTATCAGCCATTACCTATACCAGAGAAGCCTTGGGAGGATATCAGCATGGACTTTGTTCTTGGTTTACCGAGGACTCAGCGGAGACATGATTCAATTTTTGTAGTGGTTGACAGATTTTCAAAGATGGCACATTTCATTCCCTGCAAGAAGACTAATGATGCTGTTCATGTAGCAGAATTATTTTTCAGAGAAGTAGTGAGACTTCATGGTTTGCCAAAGACCATAGTTTCAGATCTGGACACTAAGTTTGTTGGGTATTTCTGGCATACATTGTGGAAGAAGTTGAAGATAGATTTGAAGTTCAGTTCATCACTTCATCCACAGACTGATGGATAGACAGAGGTGGTGAATAGGAGTTTGGGAAATTTGCTGAGATGTTTGGTTGGAGATAAGCCAACAGGATGGGATTTGATTTTACCACAGGTAGAATTTGCATACAATAATTATGTCAATAGGAGCACTGGTAAATCACCATTCTAGATTGTATATGGAAGTAGTCCAAGAAATGCATCTGAATTGAGAAAGATAGATAAAGGAGAAATAAGTAGTGCTGAAGCTGAGGATTTTGCAAAACACTTGAAGAACATCCATGAGGAGGTGAGGAAGCATATTACCAAGATGAATGCATAGTATAAGGCTAAGGCAGATGAGAAAAGGAGGTATAAGGAATTTCAGGTTGGTGATGAAGTCATGGTTCATTTGCGGAAAGAGCGGTTTCCAGTTGGTACATATAACAAGCTGAAAATGAAGAAGTTTGGGCCATGTAAGATACTGAAGAAGCATGATTCAGGAAATGCATATGAGGTAGAATTGCCTAGTGAGCTGAATATTTCACCAGTGTTTAACATTTCAGATTTGACAGAGTATCATGAGGGAGGTGTTGAAGATGAGATCACAACAGCACAGTGGAGTATTCCAGCAACTAGTTCAGACACTAAGGAGATCGAAGATATACTAGACAGTTGTGTTGGCAGAAGCACAAGGAACAGGACATATGAAAAATATCTGGTCAAGTGGAAAGGATGACCTGTTGAAGATTCATCATGGCTGACAAAGGAGGAGGTTAACCGTCTTGGTTTTCCTCTGGACACCTGAGTCGTGACGGGGTCACTTCTCAAATTACCCTAGGTGTCTGATGCAGGAGCATCCTGGGTGTAAGAGCAATCTTGCATCACCCAAAAATATTTCTATTTTTATATTCAATAAGGGCTATTTTGTGCAGAGCTACTATTTATGGAAAGTTACTAGTTTTGGTAATTTTTGTATGTGCTCAGAATGATCTGATTTCTTTCTTGGAGGTTGATTTTGGTCATATAAGTCTGCCAGTAAAGTTTCATTGCCAGATCAAGTGTATATTGGAAGATATTGAAGATTTTCGGTATTGGCAGCAGGGTACAGAAACTTTGAACTCAGTTTTGAAGGCTTTAAAGGCCCCGGATGAGGTCGAAAATTTGGGTGACGGGCGCTTGCGCAGGTCAAGCCTGTAGAGCGCTTCGTGGCATTTCTGAAATGGGGTTATAATAGCCGAGCAGGTCAACTGGTGATGACTTATGGTCTTCGGAAGTTAGGCCACCTGAAATGGCGAAAAATAATTTTCTTCAAAATTTTTGTTCGCGTTTCAAAGGTTATCTTGAGCCGACTATGATGTAATGAAATGTAAAATAAAAATAATTCTAAGTTTGGTCGGCCTTATTGGCTAAAATTCTGGAACCTTCCCAAGCGGTGGAAAATTGCCTATATAAGGAAGGCTGTATTATTGTCTTAGGCAGTTTAGAATAGTTCTGGGTAGTAGATCTGGGTAATAGTTCGAGGCTTTGTCCTACAGAATATTGTAAGGGAATGCCCATGTGGCTTTGCATGTTGTAATTCTGAAAGTTTGTAATTCCACATTTATGGAGATAATAAGAAGCCAATTTTCTGTTCCTGCATATTGTTGTTGTTTCTCTATTTCTATTATGTGTTTGTGGTATTAAGGGGAGCACCCTTCATCAGTAGAAATCTAGTTTTCAACTTTTAAGTTGACTTCAAAGAGCCAAAATTGAGTTCTAAAGTGGGTTAGGAGGAGATTTCCACAACTTTCCTGTAAGGATTCATGGGTAACGAGTTTGCATAGAAATAGCCACCAAGATGGATATTTTCTAGTTAGAACAATAGATGAATACAATGAGAAACTCCCAAATCTATGAGGAAATCACATATTTTAAGGCAGAATGGCGACCAATTTCTTAGAACATCAAGTGAAGTGGCTCCTCAATGCTTGACTAGCTAGATTGAATGAAATTTGTGGGCCTGAACAAGAAAATAACAAAGTCTGGAGTGGGAAAAATTATTTACAATAGAACAACATCATTTTCAAGGTAAGGAACACTGGCTTCATTTACAGAAAATATAGATGTCATCATTGTGGACAATAGATATTAGAAGAAGAGCCTCAAATTCCATAAGGCAGTAGTGGAGATCAAAGAGTGAATATTAGTTCACACTAAGAGTGGTAATTAGGAAGAAATATACATCAATCCATAGTTGAGGTGGGGGTTTAACCCATCAAAACCCCATTATCAATAAGTATTTTGCATCCTTTTTTTCATGTGAGAAAGAGGTCACATTTACGATTCAAGAGGTTCATTGTTGTTTAAATATTTTCAATATAAATACGATGGGGTTTACTATTGTAATAGGCAAAGGCAGTGATAAAAAATAAATAGGAACACTACTATTAAAATATATGGAACACAGTTGAGATAGCATGGAAATATAGTGACAACATTCATAAAGAACAATGAACCCAAATGAATGATAAAGCACTATTGTAACAACATGAAAAGGCATTGTCATGAATAGGTTAAAATAAAAGTGATATTCATACAGCTTTTTAGGGTAATGATTTTCAATGGACATGTAATGAAATAACTATTATGGCATGTCAAAATAGCACATGACATGTTTTACAGGGTGCCTAAAACCCACAATAGAGTAATAAAAAGAGATAAACAAGATCAATTCATAGATAATATTTTTGCAAACCAACAAATAGGACACAAAAAGGCAAGACACGAAAAATCCATAAAAAAGAAAGACTGAACAGAGCAAAAAGACAAGCACTAGAAAAAGAGTTATGCCAGACTCCTAAGCATGACAACAACATTGCTTTCGAGAGCCTCCATCAATTATGAAGCCTCTTTAACATTCTAGATGTCTTGGGACCCATGGGAGCCTTCTTTCTCCTTGTTTTTCTTTGTTCTGGCTCTGGTTCTTTTACCTGGGCCCTCGCTTGGCTTCTTCTTCCCTTCATCTGTAGTCCTGTTATCAACCCTGCTATCCATTTTTTCTTCCATTTTGTTGATTAGTAGCTTAAATAATATGTTCATGTAGTTTTATTATTTTTAATTATAGCAATTAAATAATATGATGTTATGTAGATTTAGTTATTTAATTAATATAAATTTTTTTTTCAGTTAATAAAATGTGTTAGTTAGTTAGCTAATTAATTTATTTTTGTTAGATATGTTTCGATGTATTACGAAAAATGCTACAAAACATTAGGAAAACCTATATAAATTATTAGAAACATGATATTTAAACATGAACCAACATAAACCTTAACATTAGATAAAACTTAACCTTAACCATAAACCTAATTAAAAAATAAACCTTAATATGAAATGTACATGAACCTTAACATTAAACCAACATGAAACTAGAACATGAAGTAACATAAACTCTAACGTAGAAACCAACATGAACTTTCTCTCTCTCTGACCAATTAAGACCTAACATGAAATTAACAAGATGTAATAGGACCCCTTAAGAGCTAACATGAGTAATAAGATGTAATATTTCCTATTAAGACCTAACATAATTAATAACACCTAATAAGACCCTTAAATTGATTAATACGACCTAATAAGACCTAATACCTATTAATAAGACTTAACAGGGCCCTTAAGAACTAATAGGACCTAATAGGAATTAAGACCTAAAATGTGACTAATACTTGACCAATTAGGACCTATTAATTGACCGATTAAGACTAATTAAGACTTAACATGTGACTAATATGATCAATTAAGACCTAAAATGAAATTAATGGGTATGTGTAGGATCATGGTATGCCAAACTAGGCCCTTAAGTGGCAATGAAAATTTAGAAAATCATGTTTAGGCAAGTTGACATAAAAATTTGAACAAGTTATAAATATTATATAAAAAATATTTAAGAAGAGAATCTATATAAAATTGAATTTAGTTTCTAATATACTAGGCCATTTTTGAAAAACAATTATTCTATATGTTGAAAATTTCAAATTTCAATGTAGTAGTACAAAAATTTTAGGAAAAAAATAAGAATTAGGTGTATGTCTGATCACCTTAAACACAATCAAATGATAATTTTTTTTTACAATATTTTAGATATAAGTAGTAGACTCATGTCCGGATGTGACACATTTTTTTGTAATTTTTTTCCAATTAAATAATTAATTATTATTTTTCTTCTACAAATTTTCCAGAATACAAAAACTCTCGTATCTGACCGCATTAACTTAGTCTAAACTTTATAAAATTGAAAACTTTTTTAATTTTTCTTGTAGTAGGAAAACAATAAAATGTGACACATGTTTTGGATTTAAAAAATGTTATACAGTTTGAAAGTTATAGCTATTTTTCAATAAGTTTATCAATCAGGACTAGAAAGATAACAAGTAGGTGTATGTCTGACCACATTAAACAAAATCAAATGACAATTTTTTTTTATAAGATTATAGATATAAGTAGTAGACTCATGTCCAGATGTGATGTATATTTTTTTGTATTTTTTTTCCATGTAAATAATTAATTATGATTTTTTACTACAAATTTTCCTGAATATAAAAACTCTCGTGTCTGACCACCTTAACTTAGTCTAAACTTCATCAAATTCAAAGTATTGTTTATTATTATTATATTAGGTGAAGCATAGAATGTTATGTATATTTTATATTTTTAAAATATTATATAGTTTGAAAGTTATAGTTATTTTTCAAAGAGTCTATCAATCAGGACTTCTTTTTCACATCGCCAGTTTTTGGCATACCATGATCCTGCACATACCCTAATAAGACATAATAGGACCTCTTAAGACCTAACATGAGTAATAAGACCTAATATTTCCTATTATGACCTAACATGATTAATAAGACCCTTAACATCTAATAGGACCCTTAACATGATTAATATTTTCTATTAAACTCTAACACTAGAAACCAACATAAACCAAAATATTGAAACCAACATGAACTTTCTCTCTCTCTAGGACCAGTTACAACCTAGCATGATTAACAAGATGTAATAGGACACTTAAGAGCTAACATGAATAATAAGACCTAAAATTTCCTATTAAGACCTAACATGATTAATAAGACCTAATAAGACCCTTAACATCTAATAGGACCCTTAACAGATGAATATTTCCTATTAAACTCTAGAATCTAACATAAACCCAAATACTAGAAACCAACATGAACTTTCTCTCCCTCTCTAACCAATTAATACCTAACATGATTAACAAGATTTAATAGGTCCCCTTAAGAGCTAACATAAATAATAAGACCTAATATTTCCTATTAAGAACTAATAAGACCCTTAAATTGATTAATACGACCTAAAAAGACCTAATTCCTTAGAGAAAAATATGAAATTCCTCTCCCTCTCTAACCAATTAAGATCTAACATGATTAACAAGATGTAATAGGACCCCTTAAGAGCTAACATAAATAATAAGACCTAATATTTCCTATTAAGACCTAACATGATAAATAAGACCTAATAATATGCTTAAATTGATTAATACGACCTAATAAGACCTAATAGGAATTAAGACCTAACATGTGACTAATACTTGACTAATTAGGACATATTAATTGACCGATTAAGAGTAATTACTTACTTAACATTAAACTAATATGATCAATTAAGACCTAACATGATTAATAAGACATAATAGGACCCCTTAAGACCTAGCATGAGTAATAAGACCTAATACCTACTAATAAGACCTAATAGGACCCTTAAGAACTAATAGGACCTATTAAGACTAATTAGGTCCAATATGACCTATTAAGACTTAATAGGAACAATTAAGACCTAACAAGTGACTAATATTTGAACAATTAGGACCTATTAATTAACCAATTACTTGACTTAACATGTGACTAATATGACCAATTAAGACCTAACATGATTAATAACGTATAATTGGAGCTCTTACGACCTAACATTAGTTTTTAATAAGAACTAATATTTTTTAGTAACACCTAACATGCTTAAGAAGACCTAATAAGACCCTTAACATCTAATAGGACCACTTAATACCTAATAGGACCCTTAAGAAATAATAAGAGGTCTAATACAACATATTAACACCTAAATTGATTAATACAACCTAATAAGACCTACTACCTACTAATATGATGCAGGAGCATCTCGATTCCTTGGCAATCCTATGTCACCAAAAAGATTTTGAAGTTTATCTATGTTTCTCAGTTCCTTCTTTGACCAAGTTGGTTCGGTAGTTGGTCGGTTTCCTTTGGTTACCGAGTATGGTCAGTTATCTCCTAGGCAGTCAGTTGTTTCACTAGCACTCGATGATGCTTGTCTATTGCTCGGTCTTCCTTGCTTACATAGTAGTTTATTTTGAGTTTTTGTTGAGGCTGAATTATGCATTGATTATGGGTCATGGATTTAATGTTGGTATCCATCATTGGGAAGCGTATGGTCCCAGATCTGACCATTTATTTCATTGACTATGGATCTGAAGGCCGACTCAATTTGGTAGCCTCTTGTATAAATGTAGTTGTTTGGTTAGAGTTTAGAGAGAGACAATTTTTAGAGAGGAAATAAGAAGATAAAAGATTATGCATTGTTGGAGATCCTTGCATGTTTGAGGACTTCTATAATTCATTGTAATATTTGGCTATAACTGGGAAGGCCTTACAACTCGGCATGTATGAATCCATTTGTCATGCCCTGCAAGGGAACCAGGGAAGAGAACAGAGGTTCTCTTTGTAAAAGAAAACCTATGTAATGATTTATGAAAAAGTTTAAAACTTTTAAAAGAATTACATAAACAAAACATAGATTAAATTAGATTCCTCCAAGGTTCCATTTTCAATTAATGCACAATTAATTTAAGCCCATTTAGTGTACTAACAACTTGATTTACTTCTTAAGCAAACTACATCCCAAAATTTGTAGACTCTTTATAAAGAAATACAAAGTACTTTCATTTCAATTCGCCATTTAAATCCATCTATATTCTGAAGTATCCTTTATGAACAATATAACATTTAAAGCATTAATACTATATAATAGAATCAACTAAACATTTGATACATTGCAAATATTACACTTGTTTTACTAGCTTTTCCTCTATTCATCAATAATGGGAAACATACTATTTTACTTGAAATGTTACAAAATCCTTTTCCTTTTTCAATGTACATCATATGCATAAAGTTCATGCTTTCCGTTTTCCTTTTTCGTAAGTCTACCCATTCCAAATACATATTATTGAAATACATTAATGATTACATTACATTCATCTTGTCTTTTGAGGTAACAATAATTTTACATCATGAAAGATAAATACAAGTCTTCATTCTTCAAAACTAAAACACTATACATGCATGAATCTTTAAGCACTGCATCCACAAAAGGTACCTTGATAAAAATATTTACCACCCAACCACATGGATACCAAAACACCCACTTCTCCATGCTAGGAGATAAACACCAAGGTCCACAAAGAAGGGATAGCGAGGCCATACCTAGGGTTGGGTAACCTTTTTCCAAATAGCAAATGAAAAGAAGATCAAATTATAAATCTTTTTCCCAAAGGTTCTATGGCATGGTAGAAACTCTAAGAAAAAAACTAAGTGAGTGTCATCACATAGCCCTAACCCCTTGGGTTGTCCTAGTACTAGCCACTCTAGGCCCTAGCCCCTAAGTAGGCACATGCAGAACCGAATGCCTTTCGTACAAACAAGCACCATTCGATCATACCTATGCATAGAAACCTTCTCCCACTCCCATTCATAGCCTTTACTAGCACTAATGGCATGGGCAAGGCATACATTAATCCTTTTAGTGTTTGAACCCATTCCCATAAGTGTTAAATAAATTATCACTTGTTAAATAACTCTTCAGTCAGTTATCCTAAAATGTATCTAATTTTAGTATACAAATATAACCTAAAGTATAACAAATTGAAGTATCAAACTTATGCTTAAATCCACTTTTCCTCAGTTGACACTAATTGCTTGGCATAAACACTAAGTGATCGGTTGACACTAACCATACTTAGCATAAAATCTCTTAGTTCACACTAACTATGCTCAGTTAACACTAACAACTCGATTGACACTGATTACTCGGTTAAAACTAACAGCTCAGTCGACACTAACTGTGTTAGCTATTTTTCTTGCTAAATCCTAAGACACAACCCTGAGTGCTTTAGATAGAATTTTTTGATTGCCAAACTCCTGATTCCAAGCAAGAAAAGACTAATTAATGAGGATTTGATCCTCCTTCTGCTTCGAGTTCCACACACTCAGGATGGTGTACCTAAAACATACTAAATCTACATACATAAACACTTACTCACTAAAACCTTTTATGCAGATATGAAAATTAGTGGATAGTTCTCAGACTTATAAAACATGGGAGTTCAACTCAACTAGTCTTATACAGGATCCCACCTATATGATCTGCTAAGAACTAGGAAAATGGCCAATGTGACAACAAGGATAAACTCCTTCTCTTTGAGCTTTGAGCTCAGGAAGGCTAACCCATTGATTCATTTCTTCAAAGAATCACTAACAACACTTGTATTCAAGAAACACAAGTCATAAAGATGAATGTTCTCAAACGTGAAATTAAAGATGGATTTTGAATTTATGGGTTGATGATGAAAACTCCAAAGCAAACTAGGACTAGTGCCTTGTTCATTGAGCAATAGAGTCATACAAACATACATTCGCAAAAAACCTTAATCCCAAACTCAAATAAACCAAGTGAAGTGCCTTACAAATCACTTCTCTCACTCCAGTTCTTGGACATCAAATTCATATAAAAACCTAAAATTCTCAAAATTTGAAATCAAGACTTACTCTCTCCTTGAAAGAAACTGAAATTAAAACCCATAGATACCTTATAACTAGTATACTGACATGCCTTACAAATCAATACACAAGAATTAAGATCATGCATACAAAGACATCAAACAAGAACTAAATAGGGATTCTGTCATTTTTATTAAAATTTAGCTGTAACTGTACATTTGTAAAACAAAGAAACACAAAAAATTAGACTCAAAAGCTTGGAAGCTGCTCTGCATCATAAATTTCAACCTCCTTACTATGAGAGAAAAACTAGAGATATAGCAGAATGGAGTCAGTTGAAAAACCCATTGACAACTATGCATTTAGCACAAAATATCTCCACAATTCCTCTCCACCATGACCTGCAAATGATTCTCCAAACTGAAATACATTCTACAGTCATTTCCAAACTGATCTGATTCTGATTCTGGTCCTTGGAATTTTAACCCAAATTGCTCTCATCCACTTCACTGAAACTGAAAATAAACTCCTCCATTAGATTCCTCATTCCGACACCTTTCTGATGATATAAAAAACTTATACATTTCAATTTTGAGGTCATGACAAATCTATTTTCTTAGTTTGCAAATGTGATTCCAAATGCAACTTCTGTTGTTTTGCAAGTTGAGAAATGTGCAGATTCATCTGTATACCTGTTCATGATGTTATAAATTTTGATCCATGATTGATGAGCCTGAATGGGTTATACCACTATGTTCTACTCTGAAAATACTACAATTATGCCAAGTTATAAGTCTTGATGAATCTTTTAGCATACTTTCCCAAGGTCATCCCATATGTAGAAATCACTATTTTACTATGTTTCCCAGTTTGCAATTCTGAGAGCCTATCTTTGTCTAATTGCCAAATGCACCCTGTTATTTGTCATGAGCCCTAATTGTTGAATTATACTCTCTATATGACAAATAAAAAATGCCTCTATTTTCGGATCCACATGTCATGTTTAGCCTAGTTTTCAAAGCCAAATCTAAACCCAGTCTATGTTTTCTGACAATGTTTGATTTGTAGGATAATTTGAAGTAATGTTCAGAAATCAATATCTTCTGACTAGAAGTTCATCATTGGCTGAGGTTTGGCTTGCTGATGGATTATGTTGGAAAGAACAAATGTGCCAAGTTTTAGGCTTCTATTAGGTGTTTTGGTCAGTTTTTGAGGCCAGATTTGAGAGGCCAGTTGATGATTCGTGACCAAAAGAAAATAATTCAAAAGTTGGGAGAAGTTCAACCTGACCATTTCATTCTTGATTCGATGTGTGGATATGGTATAGTACCTCTAGAGTAACATAATATATTATTGGACATTTGATGTGCTTTGAAAGTGGTATCTCTCTAAATCTATTGCAGATGCATAAGGCAAGTTTCAAGAAATAAAAGAACCCTGTGATGTTGTACATTGGATGTCGCACACTTGTCTTTACATGCTAGTTTTGTTGATTGGATTGTTTGTGACATGCCTTTTGGTGTTTGTAGTATAAACACATGAATGTGCCAATGGTTTTGTCCCAAGGTACTAAGAGGAATGATATGTGTCTTAGCACCTTACGCAGGCATGGAAGTTTTAAAGAAAAAAGGGAGAAATTAGAGATTTCCTAGTCATATTGTGAAATAGAAGGTTTTTCCAGGCAGTGTTTCAAAATCACTAGTATCCTCATATTGGAGTGGTGGTTTTGTACTATAGTAGAAGTATGGTTATTGCATGAAGTGGTAGTTTCACCTTGTGGTGATTCCACCATTTGGATTACCATTCGGGCTTTGGTTATAATATTTAATTACAAACTGAATGTCTGTAGTGAAACTGGCAAGAGAAAACACTGGAATAGTTTCATTGAAAACAATTCTGCCTACAGTTCTAGTTGATCAATTTGTACTAAGGATTTGTAATGTTTGTAAGATGATCAACTTCATGCCTAGATATCATGGCATCATTTTCATAGAGAATGTTTCTTTTATTGCAACTCATGAGTAGAGGAAAATTGAAGTTTACGGCTGCCGACAGGACCATTGAAATGGTGATATAGGGATCCTTCATTGCACAGACCACACAAAGCATAGGAATTGATTGGGCATATTATTTTTGGTAGTTGAAAGTGAATGCCAAAACATGGGTCATCTATTCCCCAATGAATAAGGAAATGCACAAGCATGATAGTGGCTGGCGCATTTTTCTAATTGGGGGCTACTAGTTTAAAGAGACTACACACAAAGGAAACAGGGTCAAAATAAAACAAATGGAAGATGGGACTGGAAAAATAAATGATGGAGGCATGTTATGATGTGCCAACATAACAAAGAGGATGTTTGTGTGAGTTGAGGGGCATGTGCCAGGAGTTGGAACCAACATAAAAGGAGTGGGAGCTACCTAGGAAATGGAGTGTTGCACGCCAGTATTCGTTGGTATGTTGCATATGTTTTCATGGCTTTACCAAATGACTGCCATCCATTGGAAAAATCTCCTCTCCTCTGCATGGAAGTGTAGTGTAAGAATAATAGCCAGTGAAGGATCTGACTTCATGTGAGAAAGAGGCATGAACCTCCCGAACACAATGAGAACTCTTCTGGCTTCTTCCCCGAACACAGTGAGGGTAGTTTCCTTTCCATCTTGGAAGCTTGCTAACATTATCCCTTTGTATATAGATAAGGTTGAATGCTCCCCCACTATCGTCAGTTGAAATCATATGGCATTAATGGTTAATAAATCCAGATAAAAATAGCAGCATTATTTCTAAAGGTAGCATGAAGCCAAGGATTCACGCATAAGACAAGGATACCTTGCATAAGCAAATTTGGGAGATGCCTATGAGCTGCTATATTGCATGAAGTTTAAAGGTAGACTCATGCACATAATGACAGAGGAGTGTTTGAGCATTTGAAAAAGAGATGGCATTATGTGGCCAGTATGATCACTAGTCATTGCATGAACGGACTAGCGTTGAAAAATGGGTTTGGCATCGTAAAGCAAGTGGAAGTTCATGCATTAAGTTGGGAGGAAGGAGATTCACACATTTTTGTGTTTTTTCTTTTGTCCCACATTCGCTCTATTAGTTTTCTCTTTTATGTTCAATTTGAATGCCACTCAATAGGGAAGTAAATGAAGTATGTGGAGGCTGTGGCTACCTCATGTGCTTGTGGGCCCACCTTGGAGATCATTCTAGTAGGGTGCATAAAGGCATTTTAAAGGGAGGTTTTAAAACATTCAAAAGTTTGATCCCACATGCATGCCAAAATAGAACTTTGAGGTAAATAAATACAAATCCAAAGACATAGTGAAATACAAAGAAGTACTGGAGGCTCTGCCCACGTGACTACTTGGAGCTGCCTGCCTCAATTTCTATGTTGGCGGGCCCGCGCAGGTAAACACATTTTGTAGAGGATAGATGGCAAGTTGAGTATGATGAGATTGACACATGTCAGGTGCTCACTAGGTCACTAGATGAAGTTGGCAGTTAGGAGATGACCGCACGACTTAGTGAGTGGTTAGTTAACCGCCAGTCGCTGAGTCACCAATTAGCTGGTGGTCAAGTTGATTCATTCTGTGATTGTGAGAACATGTAATGCCCAAAAGTTCGGGACAAAACACAACCAACAATTTTTATTTTTTTTAAAAAGGTTATAAGTTTCACGTTCACGATGTGGGACAAAAGTGCTATGATGAGGTCCAAAAGCGAGAAGAGGTCAAACCTCAACAAAGTTGTTTTCCAAAGTATGCTAGATGAAAATTCAATATAATCAAAGTTTGTTAATCAACTTGACGATCAATTTCATCAAACGTTAATCTATTAATCGTTTAGATTATCTAAGAGGAACAACATGTTTATTGTTAATGTTATTCTTTAAATAGGTTAACCATTCCCAATTATGTAAATTTCAAGACAAATTTGATTATGAAAATTAAATTGAAAGCTAAGGAAAGATATTGAATATAATTTTCAATAGTCATCTATACCAATTTCCATTCAAAATGAATACATATTAATTCCATTAATGATTACATTATACCAATTAATCAATTTACCTTTTAACTAATTAATAAATCTAAAGGAAACATTATTTAATGATATATATTCAAAGATTAAAACTAAATTATATATGAAATTAATTATAATATATTAATTAATTAATATAATTATTAATTAGTTAATATACCATAATATATTAATTAACATTATATATGATCATAAATTTAGTAATATGATATCATATATAAATAGCAAAATAAATATTTAAAACATTGCTAAATAACATCTAACTATTATTATTAACATGACATTAATCTCATATAAAAATAATTAACTAACAACCTAAACTAACTTATCTACAAACTAACCTACTCACTAATCTAATCATCCTACCAAGTCAACTAGCCTATCTCCCTACTCTTAGCACCCTAGAAATCTATCAAATCTTCCCTTCACTCCACTTACCATCACAAAGGACAAGGGAGGGGTGCGCAATTTAAGAGAGGGAAGGAAATTTATTACAAATTTTCAAACATCCCCAAAAGCCTGCTCCCAAACCAGCACTTGGAAAGTGGAGAGGCATGGGAAGTAAGTGGGAAGTGGGTCCCACCACTTACTCTTGTCCAAGCGAAGCACCATTCACATTTTAAATTAATTGCTAGGCATGGGCTAGCAAGGACATGCGTAGGTTTTTGGAGACTAAAAGGTAAGAGCATTTAGTAAAAGGTAAGAGATGACAGCAAAAGGAAAATTTCTTGTCCAATGAAATTGGTTTCAAACTTTACAAAGACTTGTCATCCCTATGCATGCGCCATGTATTGGGGAGGATATTAAATAAGGTAAGGGGGAAATAATACCATGTTATTTTATTTGTTTATTACATATTGAGGTGGCAAGATTAATATTATAAAATGACTGTGGTATGGATTTTGTATGGGATTTTTATCCCATACAAAATCCAGAGAGCATTTTGCTCTCTTAAAATTTGGAGAGTGTTATTTTGCTTGCATTATTTTTACATCTTCTTGCAAACTATGAGTAGTATATTTTCTTCATTTAATTAGTCTCCTTAATGCATAAGGAAGTCTATAGTCTTAAAATTGATAGTGTATCAATAAGGATTAGATATAGTTTGATTGCAAATCAATTGAGATATCAACATAAAACTAATTTGTTCATTTCTTCATAGTTGTTTCATTACAATTTATAGGACTAAAAGAGTGATATGAATCGTATTTAGAGATTATTTTCAATGATCATGACAATTAAATCATCTTATAGGAACTACAATATTCTTATATCAACCCAAATATGGAATCATAATGAAATTGTTACAATATTTAATCTATCAATGTTGATAACTCATTTGCAAGGAAAGAGTATTTTCAACTATAAAGAGAGAGAGAGATCTTTTATAACGTATGCAAGAATTCATCATAACCATTAAGGAATCCATTTCAATACATACACAATTACATCAAATTTAGTTACATCTTCATAGTTACAATAAAGCACTACAAATTGCTAATACCACACAATGGAAGATCAAATAAATAATAGTCTCTCATCTATTTCATCTTCACAATAGCTCCAAGTAAAAAGAATTACAATCTCTTTTACAACAATAGAAGTCTAAATACAAAGAGAGATTTCACAAAGGAATGAATGGGTTGTCTTCACACAACCACCCAAAAGATGAAAACCTCCATGATAGCTCCTCTTTGAGCTTCCACAAATCTGCAAATATATACAAGGAAAAGGAAAGACCATGGGAGCTCACCTCCCATCCTAGGCCTCTCATGAGGCCACCCCCGAGCTTGGGGAAACCACATCAAATGAGATACATACACTCAGACTCAAACACTCACAAGAGAACATTCATTAAACAAAACCCAAATTCCCTCAAGGTAATAACTAAGGAATTCCCAGAATTTCCTTTGTGGGGTGTGGGTGGACAACCCATGGAGACAACCATTGCATAATCATAAACAAGGCCACACATGGACCCAAATATCACAATTTCATAACAAGGCTCACATGGCCAATCTTCCCTCCTTATACCCCCAATGCCTCATGGGCAATATGCAAGGTTACTTGGGGAAAATCACTCACCCAAGCTTCAGTCTTCCCCACACATGGAGGAGACTCTACACATGGAGTTGCCTCCATTTCCCACACCCCCTCTTGATTTCTCTTCCCTCCCAAGGGTGAGTGAATCCAAGAGTAAACAACCCCAAATCCAATTACAAGAAAAAAAAACACAATACATGCTTGCTCTCACCATGTACCAACCATGGGGAGCTAAAACACAACAAATAAGAAATGCAAGCTTCCTCCATGACCAACCATGGGGAGCCAAAGAACAAATACACAACACATACAACTACTACAACAAAAATGAGAGAAATGAAGAGCAAGATCCTCCAACCTATGATCCAATGCAAAATGATGAAGTTTTGAGCCTTCTCCTTCTTCTATCCCTAGCTTTCTCCTTCTCCAAGTTTAGTGGTCTCTAAAGGTAGAGAGTGGGTGAACAACCCAAACCCCTCTAAAAGTTTTACTAAAAGGGACTCCCCCAACCAACTCTCCACAACCCTCATTAAGATGGTCCATCATGCAAGTTGAAATTTCATGCAAGATTTGGGTACAAGGAATGGGCTACCTAAAAATGCATGAAACTACCCCCTAGGGTCCCATTTAACCCTCCAAAAACCATGGTTCAGTTTATGCACGAAAATGTAAGTTATGACTTCACTTAGGGGTCCTAAGACAAGAGGATGCACTTAGAATACCCCCTCGAGGAAGCTTCTAGGACTTGCTCTTGCACTCCAATCACACGACATACCTTAGTTAACAATTAACTCTAGTGTCAAGTGACACTCACATAATTATCATCACAATTAAGGTATGTCCAACATATTACAACACTTAACAATCCTACACATACATTCACATTACGATTACAAAATAAAACACTTCACAATGAGGCCCTGGTCTCTTCAATAGACGAGGCCTTAGCTTTACTGATAGCACAAGCATTCAATGTGGTTTCCCCGAATGTTTCCATGGTCCTTCCACCTGCAAAACCTAAATGTAGCATCAGTAATTCAAGGAAGAAAACCATCATATATAAGCATATAAGATGTAATATCCTCACATTAATCTTACTCAATTGCATACAAGGAATCATACAAAAAGTAATGATCTAACATAATTCAATTGAACATTAAATCACATAGAATGAAATGTCATAATTCAATTGTCTGCACGTAATCATATAGGATTCAATACTCACATCAATAAATTCAATTTGCATAACTCAATTCATACTTCAATTGCATATATAATTCATAATTTAATTTGCATAATTCAATTCATAGTTCAATTGAAATCAAGATCATCCATAATCTATCATCATTATAAGATAATCTTCAGGTTCTCAAAACATGAAGATAATAATAAAGTCTAACATGATCAAATCCAAATCCACTAATCATGGATCCACATACAGAGTCAACAAAATGTATAGTCTAACATGTCCATCATAACATAACAGTAAATTGAATGAGTCCAAGTATCTCAATTTTCCTTAGTATAACATTTAAGATAAATCGATGGTTCAACATCAGTAAGGGGTAACCATAACAGTCGGGTCCTATAAAATTCTTATCACAAGTATGATTAAATTTCCTAATCTAGGAAAACAAAATGCAGAATAATCCTATTAGTCTAGGATCTAACAAATCCTTGTTCAGGGTTCTAATAATATCACCAGAACATCACTATGGTATAATCATATAATACATCATCGAAGCATTACTCATCCTCCTCGTAGGAGTTACTAGAATCATCACCTCAGCTATTAATTAAATCCAAGATAAACTTAAGACTTAACACATAACTAATCTAGCATTTACATCTTGACTTCACGAATCAAATCCTTTCAACAAAAGTACTCAAAGGAGCCTTAATAGTCTAGCTGACTATATGATCTATAGGGTAACATACTGCATCCAAGATTCACTTACATAATTAATAACCTAGAGATATCACCTCTGTCATAGTGACACTTAAGTGATAGGTACTGATATGAAGGTATAATTCCATTAGGGATTTACCATTCATCCAGATACTACAAAACCCCTTAATCCTCCGTTATCGAGTGTTGAGGAAAAGGTGGAAATGGGTGGACCTTACAGAACACCTAGTCGCCAGGTCGCTGGATGTAACCCATGGTCAAGGGAAACTTCTGAGAATTGGAGAATCACTTATTTGCTGGATCTCCAAGCTCAACCATGGCTAGTCAATGTATTCAGAGACCTAGAGATCAAAGCCAGTCGCCAAATCTCCCAATGAAGTGGTTAACCTAAGGTTTTTCTGAGCAACCAGTCATAGGGTGACACTTGGGCAGATTCTGGTGCTTCCTGTGGAAAAGTGCAGAAATTATTAAAAATTGTAGGCTTCAAAAGATTTAAAAGAAAATGATATAGTTCATACTATTGGAATTAATTCAAAAGTTCAAATGGTGGCCTGCTCACGAAAAAATGACTTGGGAGTTCATTTTTTTACGAAACATATAAGTGTTGTATATTGCTGGAAAGGTCTTGGAACGAGGAATCTAATGGAGGAGTTTATTTATGGTTTCAATGAAGTGGATGAGAGTGATTTGGGTTCAAATTCTAAGGACAAGAATAAGAATCAGATCAGTTTGAAAATCATTGCAGAATGTGTTTCAGTTTGGAGAATCAATTGTAGGTCATGGTGGAGAGGAATTGTGGAGATATTTTGTGCTAAATGGACGGCTGTCAATGGGTTTTTCAACTAACTCCATTCTGCTATATATCTAGTTTTTCTCTCATTGTAAGGGGGTTGAAATTTATGCTACAGAGAAGCTTCCAAGCTTTTGAGTCTTATTTTATGTGTTTCTTTGATTTGAAAATGCATAGTTATAGATAAATTTTAATGAAAATGATGGAATCCCTATTCAGTTCTTATTTGATGTCTTTGTATGCATGATCTTAATTCTTGTGTATTGATTTGTAAGGCATGTCAGTATACCAGTTATAAGGTATTTGTGGGTTTGAATTTTGAGTTTCTTTTAGGGAGAGAGTAAGTCTTGATTTCAAATTCTGAGAATTTTAGGTTTGTATATGAATTCAATGTCGAGGAACTGGAGTGAGAGAAGTGATTTATAAGGCACTTCACTTGGTTTCTTTGCATTTGGGATTAAGGTTTTCTACGAATGTATGTTTGTATGACTTTATTGCCCAATGAACAAGTTACCGGTCCTGGTTTGCTTTGTACTTTACATCATCAACCCATAAATTCCAAATCCATCTTTAATTTAATGTTTCAGAACATTCATGTTTATGACTTGTGTTTCTTGAATACAAATGTTGTTAGTGATTCTTTGAAGAAATGAATCCATGGGTTAGCTTGCCTGAGCTCAAAGCTCAAAGAGAAGGAGTTTATCCTTGTTGTCACATTGGCCATTTTCCTAGTTCTTAGCAGATCATATAGGTGGGATCATGTATAAGATTGGTTGAGTTGAACTCCCATGTTTTATAAGTCTAAGAACTATCCATTGATTTTCATAGCTGCATAAAAGGTTTTAGTGAGAAAGTGTTTATGTATGCAGATTTAGTATGTTTAGGTACACCCACCAGAGTGTGTGGAACTCGAAGCAGAAGGATGATCAAATCCTCATTAATTAGTCTTTTCTTGCTTGGAATCAGGAATCTGGGTGTCATGCCCCCTGACAGTCTTAGGCTTTACTTTTCAATGTTATGTTATGGTTGGATTCTAGTTTGATTAGCATCGTTTTATCTGGAACAATATTTCTGTTAGACTTTTATGAGATTAAACTCTGACTTCATTCATTTAAACCTTGTTGTTTGGAATAAATATGTTTATCTCTGTAATAGGTATTTGGTTCTGCCAGACACTCAGAGAATTATGTCTATTTCTATAGCTTAATGAGATTTTCTGATGTCAGAATTAGTATAGGCTGACTTTTGAGTAATGGTACTGGAAAGTTCAGTAGAGATTCGAGTAT